>VIAB01038821.1:5877-18373 GCA_009801035.1 Oophaga pumilio
TTGTATATTGATTAATAAATTCAATTTTTTATACAATTTATATATATTCCTTGTAACCTTTTGGAGAGTATTGTTGTTTTGCATTGCACAGAATGTGACCCATCAGTGAGGTTGAAGGACTAAAATGTTTCAATTTCCCATCCAGTTGTCTTTTGCTGGACTTTTGGGGTGTATTTTGTCAAAGCCTAGGCTCATCGAAGAATCTACTGCTTCTCTATTACTTGGATATTTTGAGACCTTGTGTCCTCTGCCGGATCCCTTGTGCGTTGCTTATCAGGGCAGGACCTTGGCCCACTGATGGACCTTCCGGTTTAGGTGACCCTAATAATATCCTACCATATTTTTAGTACTTGCTTCTTTTTACCTGACACTTTGCTGCATTATTTTATGTGCCTGTAGTGAAGGTTTACTTACTACATTATTCTCAATATCTCACCCTTTTAAATAATAACGCCCCATGGGGTCAGCAGCACACAATATGGTGGCTCCCACGCTATCAAATCCAAAGGTCTTTTTATTATTTAGCCGCCACCTCTCGAGGCGATTGTTTGTTTTAGGTGTTATGGGATTTGTAGGCGTTTTGACTTTGAAGTGTCACACATCTGTCAGAATCAATTTCTCGGCCCGCGCTAACCTTTTTCCTTTGAGTTTTGTTTCCTGTGAATATTCTGACAAAACATTATAAGATTAACAGGCAATGAGTCATCGGAGAGAAAAATCAGTGCTACCTGGAGCAGAGTAGATGGCATGTCAAATATGACACTTAAAGGTGAAATGAACCATATTTCTAAAATCAAATATCCATATTACTCATCTTTCTTCAATCAGGCAGCCATTTTGCACCGGCCGCTGCAGCTTTCCCGCTTTCAATCTCCGGCCAAAGCGCGTTACAATAACTTGTGCTCTGAAGTTGGAAACTCAGGGTTTTCTGGAGGGACACAACCTGACACTTTTGTCATTGTTTTAGACTATAACTTTAGCTATGAATTTTATCATTGTGTGCCATTGGATTTGTCACCTGCCACTTGCACTCTGACCTCCTCATTTTGCCCGCTAGTATATCTTTTATTCAACTTCTTACTAATCACATTTTGCTCGCTCTCTTGCAGACAACCCTTGCCTTTGTTCATGACTTTGTTGCTTCTTCAACTTTTAAATATTCACATAACCATCACACCACCAATTGGTGACTACTGTTGGGACCAGTACATCGGAATTCATCTCATAAAATGATGGCATCACATATCAGCCATGGTCGAAAGTGTTGGCACCCTTGAAACTGTTCCAGAAAATGAAGTATTTCTCCCAGAATATTATTGCAATTACACCTGTTTTGTTATACACATGTTTATTTCCTTGTGCGTATTGGGACAACACAAAAAAAAACAGAGCGAAAAAGGCAAATAAACATGTGTATAACAAAACAGGTGTAATTTCAATAGTACCAACACTTTCCACAATGACTATAATACTGCATGATGAGGCTGTCGCAGATTCATACTGTCTGTGGGTGTCTGTGGGACATAATACTGTTTGTGGGGACTGTGGGGACATAATAAAATATGTGTGGGAGCTGTTGGGACATAATCTTGTATGTGGGGCTGTGGGAGTATCATACTGTGTGTGGGTGATTATGGGGACATAATACTGTTTGTAGGGGTTGTTGGAACATAATATTGTATGTGGAGGCGCTGTGGGAAAATTTTACTGTGTGTGGGTCACGGGGGGAACATAATACTGTTTGTAGGGTCTGTGGGGACATAATGTGTGTGGGTGCTGTTGGGACATAATATTGTATGTGGGGGCTGTGGAAGAATCATACAGTGAATGGGCACTTTAGGGGCATCATACTGTGTTGGGGGATACAGTGGGTACGGAAAGTATTCAGACTCCTTTAAATTTTTCACTCTTTGTTTCATTGCAGCCATTTGGTAAATGCAAAAAAGTTCATTTTTTTCTCATTAATGGACACTCTGCACCCCATCTTGATTGAAAAAAACAGAAATGAAATGTAGACATTTTTGCAAATTTATTAAAACAAAAAAACTGAAATATCACATGGTCATAAGTATTCAGAACCTTTGTTCAGTATTGAGTAGAAGCCCCATTTTGAGCTAGTAAAGCCATGAGTCTTCTTGGGAATCATGCAATTTGGGATTTGGGTATCCTCTGCTGTTCTTCCTTGCAGATCCTCTCCAGTTCCGTCAGGTTGGATGGTGAACGTTGGTGGACGGCCATTTTCAGGTCTCTCCAGAGATGCTCAATTGGGTTTAGGTCAGGGCTCAGGCTGGGTCAGTCAAGAATGGTTACAGAGTTGTTCTGAAGCCACTCCTTTGTTATTTTAGCTGTATGTTTAGGGTCATTGTCTTGTTGGAAGTTGAACCTTCAGCCAAGTCTGAGGTCCAGAGCACTCTGGAAGAGATTTTCATCCAAAATATCTATGTACTTGGCCGCATTCATGTTTCCTTCAATTGCAACCAGTCGTCCTGTCCCTGCAGCTGAAAAACACCCCCATAGCATGATGCTGCCACCACATTTCACTGTTGGGATTTTATTGGGCAGGTGATGAGCAGTGCCTGGTTTTCTCCACACATACCGCTTAGAATTATCACCAAAAAGTTCTATCTTCGTCTCATCAAACCAGAGAATCTTATTTCTCATAGTCTGGGAGTCCTTCATGTGTTTTTTAGCAAACTCTATGCGGGCTTTCATATGTCTGGCACAGAGGAGAGGCTTCCTTCGGGCCACACTTCCACAATGGCCCGACTGGTGGAGGCTGCAGTGATAGGTGACTTTGTGGAACTTTCTCCCATCTCCCTTCTGCATCTGTGGAGCTCAGCCACACTGATCTTAGGGTTCTCTTTACCTCTCTCACCAAGTCTCTTCTCCCATGATTGCTCAGTTTGGCTGGATGGCTAGGTGTAGAAAGACTTCTGGTGGTGCCAAACTTCTTCCATTTAAGGATTATGGAGGCCACTGTGCTCTTAGGAACCTTGAGTACTGCAGAAATTCTTTTGTAACATTGGCCAGATCTGTGCCTTGCCACAATTCTGTCTCTGAGCTCCTTGGCCAGTTCCTTTGATTTCATGATTCTCATTTGGTGTGACATGCACTGTGAGCTGTGAGGTCTTATATAGACAGGTGTGCGACTTTACAAATCAAGTCCTATCAGTTTAATTAAACACAGCTGGACTCCAATGAAGGAGTAGAACCATCTCAAGGAGGATCACAAGGAGATGGACAGCATGTGACTTAAATATGAGTGTCTGAGAAAAAGGTCTGAATACTTATGACCATGTGATATTTCAGTATTTATTTTTTAATAAATTTGCAAAAATTTCTACATTTCTAGTTTCCGTCAGTCAAGATGGGGTGTAGAGTGCACATTAATGAGAAAAAAATGAACTTTTTTGAATTTACCAAATGGCTGCAATGAAACAAAGAGTGAAAAATGTAAAGGGGTCTGAATACTTTCTGTACCCACTGTATGTGGGGTACTATATTGGGGGAGCGTATGATATTGTGTTGGAGGTCACTTTGGGGACAGTAACTGTGTTGGCGTCACTGTGCAGAGATCATAATCTTTGGGGGGCTCTGTGGGAGCGTGTGGGGTGTTTTGAGTTCAATTCATGATCAAGATTTTACTGTGGGAATGTCATATTGTGTATGGTGGGGCATTTTTGGGGGCATCATTTTGTTTGGGGGCAATGAAAGGGGTGAGAACACTCACGGGCTTAAGTAGGGAATGTATTTGTGTATCCATGCTAATACATGTCCCTCTTCCTGTCGTTAAAGGTTTGGAAGTACGCCCTTCTTTGACTGCACCCATGCACAGTGAATCTTGCTATTCTGTTAAATATTTATATTTTGGGGATTTTTTTTGATGGGGGCAATGAGGAATTTTGCTATGGGTCCCCATAAGTTTTATATATGCTTCTAGTAGTGCAGTTCCGATGTTGACCCCCAATGTTCTGAGCCATTGGGCAATGCCTGATTGTATAAAATGTCAGCCCATTCCTGGCCATATCCCAAAAGCTTGGCAGGGAGTAACGATGCGCAAGGAAAACATACAGAGAATATCTCTAGCTCATCCTAACTCGAGACAGGAGTGACTTTCAGAAATTAAAAAAGACAAATATCTACTGTGGTTTTTGTCGAAAACAATGGAATGACTTCAACGATAGACTCCACCACTGATGTTACTATTCGCTATGATTGGAATGACACTTAAGGGTCTTTATGTAAAGTTTCGGTAACATTTCTTACTGTTTTTTCTATTTTGCTTTCATCTCAACTATTTTTTTTTTCTCCGAACATTTGATCGTTACTTTAAGGAAATTGCTTTAATCTCTTGTGAAGTTCACTTCATTCGAATTACATCCGCCATTGATGGTAGTTCTAAGTTCTGTGACACAACCCCCCTGGAGCGTCTTCATTTCCTTCAGTCAACTTTAACCTTTCTCGTATAGGAACTGATCAAAGTTTCCCCGTAATCAGCTTTTCTAAACTCTTCACATGAAGGAATTTGGGCAGAACTTTGCCTCGAAGACGAAGTGTCCTATCAGTGAGATCTCCGAGGCTTACATGTTGGCCGGTATTGATGTATTTTAATGGAGGCACATTTACCAAAGTAAATTCAGTGACTACTCTATTTATTAATATCACAGATGAAGCGGTGGGAACATTATTAGCATATTGCGGGATCTATCAGTCTGGCAGGTTTTCCTCCATCGCACAGTAAATCAGGATATTTATGTACTAGAGGCGGATTTGGATGGAAACTTTTACATTGGTCCCGCACTTAAGTCAGATTGGTTCCAGAACTTGGACATTATTTGTTGGCTCATCCTTAATATTTGTCATCGACCAAAAAAATGTTCTGTGATAGGTGTGTTTGACTCCAAGATTGATCTCTGTGGAGCTTGAAAAGTTATTAACCGACAGCACAAAAATTAAAAACAAAAATGTTGTTATTGTTGGTTAAAAAAAGTAAAAACAAACGCTTTCTCCACTGCTGTGCCTCCTCTCTCCCCTCTCATAGCATGCAGTACCATGCACACTGTGAGGACAAATTTCTGCAGCTGCATCCCCCACATTTCATTATCTCTCAGTCTTTCCGTTAAAGAGTTATTCTAGAAAATAGTAAGATATTCCCTATTGGGTATAGGGGATAATTTACTGCTCTCTGGTGGTCTGATTGGCCTGGGAGACCGCCCAGAAATCCCAAGAATGGTGTTTTACACACGTGGTCAAAATTGTTGGTACCCCTCGTTTAATGACAGAAAAACCCACAATGGTCACAGAAATAACTTGAATCTGACAAAAGTAATAATAAATCAAAAATCTATGAAAATGAACAAATGAAAGTCAGACATTGCTTTTCAACCATGCAACTCATGAAATAGGCCTGGACAGAAATGATGGTACCCCTGAAAATAATGTGACAAAAGGGACATGTTAATTTAAGGGTACCATCATTTCTCTCCAGGCCTATTTCGTGAGTTTTATTATTTTTTTTAAATTCTGTGGAAGCATGGCTGAAAAGCAAAGTCTTTTGCACCATTTGACTTTAACAGGTTCCTTGTTTCCTGGCGCATTCAACTTTGATGTGGATTACAGTCATAAATCAGCTGAGAGGAGTCCAGAAAAAGAGAGATAAATAAGTTATAAACTCCCCATCGGGCCAGAACGACGGGATGACTGACGGATTCTCAGTGAGCTCATTCTGCAGCCAGTGCAACACCCACCAGGGCCGTGTGGTACTCGGTCCAAGTCGGACAGTTCTTTGGGGGAAAGTCACGGCAGCAAATGACCCGGTCCGTGTCCCTAGGCATGCAATAAAAATTAGGGGGAAAAGTTTATAGGCGATTATGTTGTAACGCCACCTGTGGTGTTTGCCAACGGATTGCCAACACTGCTGTGGGAGACCGCTGGGGCTGATGGTGACGCAGCTGGGATGGTTCTGCTTCCCACAGGTGGAGCGGGGCCCAGGGCTACTAATACAATTTTTTTTATAAAGGATCGTGGATGTTGGGCAGCAGGACTGAGGGTGCGAGAAAAGACTGGAAGACATAAGGGCTCTAGTTTCCTTTACCTCTACTTGATGGTTCAAGGTGCAGACTGGAGCACTGATAATAGATGATAATAGAGGTCCGGGCGGCGTGGAAGCAATTTAGGATCCACTCAGCCAGGTGGGTTTGGAGGCCTTCCTATTGCGCTGTCCTCTTAGGTCCTTGCTGCCTAAAGCTATGCTTGGGCCTCTTTTCTGTCTTGTCCTTAAGTCCCTGCCCATATGGCAGGCAGCTCGAGCCTATCAACAGTATCGCTTCTCGTGGCAGCTCCGGCCACTCATATGCTGCTGTGCCGCCGGGTATTAGATGGGGTCAGGAGACCTGCAGTCCCCTGTCCTTCGCATTTAGCTGCCAGGACTTCAGTACCCGTGCAACCACGGACTCCGGGGTCCAGTTTCTAGAACTTAACTCTGGGGTGAGCATGGTTACAGCTCCACTCCCCAGGTTCTCCTAAATGTCTCTCCTCTTCTCTCACTCTTCCAGACTCGACTACTCTAACCCCACCTCCAGACCAGAACTTATAGGGAAGCTCCCCTGAAACCGGGTGTTAGAGCTCCCCCTTCTGGTCTGGAGTCAGGAAAAGTGCTGGATGCTGGTGTGACCTGATAAGGGGACCCCTCCTTGCTTCCAGGCATGACATCACCCCCTGTGAGGGAGGCAATGCCACTGTGGCTATTGGACTCCTGGGGTGCCACACCAGCAATAACAAAACCAAAAACCTGAGCTGGACTATAAGCTGCTATACGTGCAAACTGTAAAAGGACATTCACACTGTGGTCATTTTTCTAGCCAAAACCCAAGAAAAAAAACAAAAATAAGCTTATTCCCTACAGCAAATAAATCATTAAACAGTAATAGTAAATGTAAATAACATAGGGGACTTAGTTAAGTGTATTTTGATCAAAAAAGCATACAAGCCATCCCACCATGACAAGGTGTGCCCATCAGGACAGTCCTAACCTATCTGTAGCATTAACCCCTTTCTGCCAGCTGACGGAATAGTACCCACCTCAAAGCCGCGACATGTCAGCTGTTATAAACAGCTGACATGTGCCCACAATAGGCGAGAGCGGAATCGCCCACACCTATTAACTAATTAAATACCGCTGTCAAAGCTGACAGCAGGCATTTAACTACCGCTTCCGGCCGCCGGGCCGGAAATGAGCGCATCGCCGACCCCCGTCACGTGATTGGGGGTCGGCAACACGTTGCCTTGACAACCAGAGGTCTCATAGAGACCTCTATGGTTGTTGCCGGCACATTGCTGTGAGCGCCGCCCGGTGGTCGGCGCTCAAAGCAATGCTGTAAATCTGCTACATAACGGGCGATCAAAAGAACTGATCTGCGCATAAATGGTATCCTTAAAAACTTCAGCTCGGTGCACAAAAATTGAGCCCACACCCGGCCCCAGTTCACGAAAAATGGAGACGCTATGGGTCTCAGAAAATGGCGCAATTTTTTTTTCTATTTTTAGCAAACTTTGGAATTTTTTTTCACCACTTAGATGTAAGAGAACCTAGACTTGTTTGGTGTCTATGAACTCGTAATGACCTGGAGAATCATAATGTCAGGTCAGTTTTAGCATTTAGTGAACCTAGCAAAAAAGCCAAACAAAAAACAAGTGCAAGATTGCACTTTTTTTGCAATTTCACCGCACTTGGAATTTTTTTCCCGTTTTCGAGTACACGACAAGGTAAAACCAATGGTGTTTTTCAAAAGTGCAACTTGTCCCGCAAAAAATAAGCCCTCAAATGGCCATAATGATGGAAAAATAAAAAAGTTATGGCTCTGGAAAGAAGGGGAGCGAAAAGCGAAAACGCAAAACCGAAAAAAGCTACGGGGGATAAGGGGTTAAAACTTCATTGCGTGTCAAACAATGTCATTGTGAAAAATGGCAGAGCAAGACAGTTCCCGACTGAGACACCTGTCCATGGGAAGCTATACAGATGTTATGACCATCCCGACGGGTCACCTTGTCGTTTTGGGATGGCTTTTATACTTTTTTGATCAAATTAGAGTTAACTAAGTACCCTATGTTATTTACATGCACTATTACTATTTACTGATTTACTTGCTGTAGGGTATATGCTAATTTTTTTGTTTTTGTTTTTTTATCGGCTTTTGCAGCCAGCAACAGCTTAACACAAGAGGCCATAGATGGCAAACAGTGCAAAATTTTTAATTAAACCCATTTACAAACATGATTTCTAGTTTCAATTACAGGCATTTAAGTAAAAAAAAGTAGACAACCACTTTTATTAAAAAAAAAAAAAAAAACAATTACAGTCAGATGGCTGCTCCCTCTCCCCTCTCACAGCATCAAGCAAAATACTCACAGCAAGGATGGGTTACTGCAGCTGCATCTCCCTATTTTAACTCTTTTTTTTATAATTTCCTGGCTTCATAAATTATGTGTTACCTCTTCTGATATCTTGTTCTGGATTCCTAGATAAATTATCACTTAAAAAGCTGAGTGATTAATGTTGGAGCAGCAATGGCAGCATGTTGATTGCCACCCAGTTTGTCGCAACATATAACAATAAGAAATAACATGGCAAAAACTCAAGGATTTATATTTAATGGTTATATTTTATATACTTTAGTAAAAATGTTCTTTAATTGAGTCTCAGGGGAAGCTGAGTCTACCGGCACGATGTCCCCCACACACGCTCCTGACCACAATGTAGTTGCCCTCTGCACATTTTCACTGTATTTCATCTTCCATTCTCAGGAGCAAAACTCCAAAGCTTCAATTCTTTACTGAAGAAACAATAACCCCGTTCTACTAGCAGCATGCAGCCAGCAGTGTGAGAACTATTTTGTCTACTGCATTACATTTTCATTCCAGGTCAGCAAACATGATTTCGCTTAATATTTTATGAACTTTGCCAGCTGCAATGGTTATAAAACGCACTACATATGGAGCGGGAGCAGAGCGATATTGTCCGTGGCTTTAAAGACGAGACTTCACCTTATTTTATGCTAATGGAATAATAAAGTATTTGTGCATCGAGCACAGATACATCCCATAGTGATCTCCCAGTCAGGGGCAAGTGCAGAATTTCAGAAGCAGAAGAAGAAAGAAGGGGGATGGATGTGCATGGAATAGAAATTAAGACATTAGTACATCCCATGCTATGATTCTATTATATGATATTTTAGAATTTGAGAGGATGCCGGTAACAGTAAAAGTCCAAAATATTCAGGTTCATACAGGTTGGTGTCAAATAATGCTACCCGGGTTGGACTGGCCCTCGAGAGAACCTGGGAATCCTCCGGTGGGCCCTAGCTTCTCCTTCAGAAGAGTTCATAGTGCAAATCTTGTAGCTTCTATGGGGCTCTTGAGTGGGGGTGAAAGGTGGGCCTTAAAGAATCAAATCCTCTGGTGGGCCCAATGTCCTTCAGTCTGACACTGGTCCGTTCCATACAATGGTAAAAAAAAGGATGCCTAAATAACAAAGTGAAATAGGAATGGAAGAAGGAAACCTGCTCAGATTAATTATGTTTTCCATCTGCATGGTCCAGTCACTAATTTGGGGACTAGATGTCACCAGGATGCACTATGGTAAGAAAACAAGATGGCAGGGGCAGTGTGATGGGACAAAGTTCTGCTGGGAAACCCTTGGGTCCTGGTATCATGTGGATATGGAAAAAATGAGGAAGGGGATCCAGCAACTTCAAAATGGAGGTAAGTAAAAGCGTCACGTCTATTGGAATAATAAAACCAAGGAAAATGTAAAAACATGATGAGTTAAAAAAGGAGGAAAAAGACTCCGGGTCTATGATTTTGAGCGGCATTTGCTTCGGTTTTAATGTTTCAATAAATGTGATGTTTTAGATTACCTCCATTTTGCGGTTGCTGGATCCCCTTATTCATTTTTCCCGCTCTTCTTATCACCCAAAATCCAGACTGGAGTCTCCATGCACCACACCTATTATTAAAAATCCCCCGGTGAGCTGATTGTGATGATACTATGCCAGGAGTATTATTCCGTGGTTACAGGAACAGGAGCCATCGTTCATATGAGCCTGAACTTTGACTCTTGTTGTATATTGATTTGTTGAATGCTTGACATAATGAAGTGGGAGTAAACCAGTCTCGAATTGGTTACTAGTTCATGACTCCTCATTTGTCATATTCTTGCCAGTTCGGCCTTAAAATTCATCACCAGGAAAGTCTTTGTAATAATTTTCAGAATAATCCGTGTTCCCTGATTAATCATATTTCACATCTCTTTTCCTCCTACCTTTTTTTGTCGTTAAAAAAAAAGAAAAATTCCCTTTTTGTTAAAGCTATTTAATTGTCAAATTATACAATAAGAATCGCCTATTATTTCTGCGTTTTGAGGAATGACTACGGTATAATTACCAAGTTATAATTATTACTTGCCGGGTGGAAAGTCATTAGTCAGAATCAAGAATTAACAGGTAAGTGATGAGAATCTTGTTGTCAGAGGCATATTACTGACATAATTGAATAATTGATGTAATTCCATGCCCGGAAGGTACAAGGTTAGTTAGTATGAGCTCCTAGTCACACAATAGAGAATTAAAGCAATCATTATCCCTTATGTATTGACAAGAAACATACCTAGCACACTGTGACAAATGATCAAATCTTTATCATATAGTCATCTCATAAAGAGGTTCATTATTACTGCAGATTTAGGAGCCTGTCTTTTTAAATAATATATACATTTCTTACTAATGTATATATTGGTAATTCCCCACAGTGGCCAATAGAGGGAGTCGGTTGCATATAAATTGAAACAGTCGAGGTTGACTTTGTGTCTGCAGTGCGCTCCCTCTAGTGGTGACAGTAAACATTCTAATTGCAGGACTTTGTAAGCAGGTAGAATATGCAGATTTGGAGCTCTGTAAAGAAATTAATCATCTCATAATTTTGGAACGATGTGTAATTGTATTAGTATTGAACTTTTGCATTTTTTAACTCATTCACAAGTGTAAAGGTAAAGTTATGCTACATCTGTGAATTAAATAATATCGTGCTAAATTAAATTTAAAAGGGATGTACAGCTATATTTTGCTGCCATGGAGAGGGAGCAGCATGAGGAGGGAGAACAGTGTGGAGAAGGGGTAGAATGGGGAGGAGGTCATTATGGAAAGGGTATAATGTGGGTAGGATGAAGTGTGGTTAGATGGTATGAAGATGTAGCAACATAGGGGTACAGTGTTAGGGGGCAGCATGGGGGACAGTGTGAAATGGGAACAGTATTGAGACCACAGTTCAAAAGGGAGGACAGTATGATGGTTACAATTCATATATGAAAATGTGGTACGGTAGTATTCGGGATATAACTCACAAGGGGTCAGTGTGGCAGTAGTAGCTCATATTGGAGGAAAATGTGGCAGTTATTGCTCATAAGAGAGGACAGTGCAGAGGTTATAGTTCATAAGGGAGGGAAAGTGTGGCAGTTGTAGATCATAAGGGGACCAATTTTGGTTTTAGTTCATGAAGGTAGAAAGAGTGAAGGCAATATCTTATAAAGGAGGACAATATAGAAGCCAAGTACCATGAAAAAGATAGAGTGAAGGTCATATTTTGTGCAGGAAGCACAGGAGGGGCAATTATTTTAGTGGCATGATAAGAGCAGATAGTTTTATTCAGACGCACTAATGACACTGTCAGGATGTAGTGCAGAAGGCCAGAGTAAAGAGAAGTCTGCAGAGACGAGCTGTGGATGTGAAAAGTAATCATGAAGTCTGAACCAAATGGAGAAGAAAAGAGAGAGAATAACTCCGATCAGAGAAGAGGATGTCACTTTTAAGGTTTGGATAAAAATGTTTATTTGTGATTCCTATTATGTCTTAACAGTACTGTGGTTCCTGTATCGTCCGCAGTCTGACAAAGGCTTGTGACAACCACTCCAAAATTTTCTTACCATTTTTAAGGACATACTGGGAGTTGTAGCTTCATGTGATACGGATCTACACTGTTGGGCTAAGATGACATTGCAATTGATCGCTGTACTAAGCCTGGTGAAAGATACATGCACTGATGATGGTTGTTGTGCTTTACACAAGTACCAATGGTGGTGCCGATGATGTATTCATGTCCTGATGATGGTTCTGGTGATATATTCATGGACTGATGATGGTTTTGGTGCTGTACTCATGTACTGCTTCACACTGCTGTCCGCTGTGTCTATCTTATCTAATACCTGAGAAACCAAGAGTGGGGAGGTAAGAAGAGGCTTTTCACACTGCTGTTCACAGTTTCACTCAATAACATTACATGGTATAGATTTCTCGAGGTCACAGCAGTAGGTCTTCCTACTGCATATGCTCACAGGCACTTACACATGTGGTCAAAATTGTTGATGTCCCTCGTTTAATGACAGATAAAACTTGAATCTGATTAAGTAATAATAAATCAAAAATCTATGAAAATGAACAAATGAAAA
>VIAB01038823.1:8736-23925 GCA_009801035.1 Oophaga pumilio
TCAACCACTGAGGACTCTCAAGTCTAAATATTTTTCTATCTTGGAATAGGTACCATTGACTACTTTCTATCTGATGATCAAAAGCCTGTTGTACAAAAAGAATTCCTAAAAACTGCAATTGATTTTGAATAACCGTGTTTTTTGTTTTGAAAATTCCATATATCGCCAGATTAAGGGCTCTGCGATGGGGACCAGATTCGCCCCAAGTTATGCAAATCCTTTTATGGGGATTTTTGAATCCATCTTCATCGCGTAGTCACCTCTGGCCCGGGTACGAATAGCTTTTTAAATCGACAGTTTATTGATGATTTATTCTTTATTTGGACTGGCTCGAAGCATGAGTCTCTGGAGTTCATTGAAACTCTTAAGAAAAATCCTTGGGGTCTCTCTTTTCCAGCCTCCATGTCTGACACTACCCTTCAATTCTTGGACTTAATGGTGCAGGTGGATGAAACAGGCAAATTCTTGACTTCAACACATTTCAAACATGCTGATGTGAATAGTTACCTTCATTCATTGCAATAGTGGGCATCTCCTTAAGTGAATTACTAACATACTGTATGGGCAATATTGGCGAATACGAAAAAAATTGCACTAAGCAAGATGATTTTTTGGCTGAATCCAAGACTCTAAATAAGCAAAAAAAAGGATACCCTAAAAAAACTACTTCTTAATTCTTTCCACAAGGTGAAATCTTTTTCCCAAGAGGATTGCATCAACAAAATCGATTCTAAAGTCAGTAATGTTAGTACTACCTCTGAATTGGTTAAATGGAGTTTTGTCACTACCTATAATCAATCTCATGTATCCATTCAGAATTTGATACTGGTTTATTTTGAAGGGAGACCCTGTTCTGTCCAAGTGTCTTACTGATAAACCAAAAGTCATTTTCAGAAGGAATCGTAATTTACGAAATTTAGTTGCTCCTAGCAACACCACATTAAAACCCCTAGGAACTAATGCCATCCTAAATCCAGTAAGTTTTGCATGCAGAACTCCTAAATGTCCATGTTTTTCTATTCAGAATGGTGCAAAAATGTTCACATTGAACCCAAAAGGCACTATTTACACCATTAACTGTCATGTTGACTGTTTGTCGATTTTTGGTATTTACCTGTTACAATGCATGTGTGGCCTTCAGTATGTAGGCTGCACTATCCAAACTATGCATGCCCGACTTAATAAGCATCGCCACAATATCCGCAATGGTTATTTATTGCATAGTGTATCAAAACATTTTTGTTTAACACATCAAAAAGACCCAAAATTTTTGAGCCTTAATATCATTGACCAAATCACTGATAATGTTCCAGATCGGTTGGGAAGCCTCATCAGCAGAGAAAGCTATTGGATTTTTAAATTGGGTACCCTGCCCCAGGCGGCTTTAATCTCTCCATAGATAATATAGTTAGCTTGCAAATCAGTTCATTACATTTTATATGCATTTATATTTTATATATTTTAGGTATTTTTAATGTATTTCATCTAACTTTATTTTATTATTTGTTATATTGTCCGTGGTTCTTATATATTTTCTCTGACAACTTAAGAGTGATTTTGCAGTCTAATTGTTTAATTGATTGCCTCCATTCATTGGTGGCCCTTCTTTTAAATATGTTACCATTCCTCCATTTTTGATGCCACCTGATGAAGACAGCACAGTGCTGTCAAAACGCGTTGTGGATATCAATAAAGGTTTGTGCCTTTTAATCCCAATACTTTGCTTAGTGCTCCATATAGACCGCGTTGTTTCCTTTTCTCTTACACCTAGGCAATTGTCGAAGCAACCATTCTCAGCTGGTTTCATTCGTTGAGGTTTACGAATCAAAATAATTCTCGGTTTGATTCTAACAATTTGGGTACAGCCAGAAGGAATTCCCCTAACACTTTGGCGTCGCACCTTATAGCATAGCCATTCAGGAGGAACATAGTGCAGAGGTCAATGATGATTGTAACCACTATAAATGCACAAGATAATGCTGCTGCCATTGTTTGGTGAATTGCATAGGAGATTGGACATCTGGGCTCAGTCATAGAGACGTAATACGCAGAATACAGATTGTATCAAACCCAGTTTTGTAATTTGATCTGAGTCCAGGGAGATTTCAGAGTGTCATTCACCTCTTTTCCGGACAGTTGAAGGGTTTGAAGTACATTCAATTTGTGACAAATGGATTCAGTCATCTCTCTATCTCAAACTAAACCGGTTAAAAACGGAACTCCTTGTGTTTCCTCCCTCTACTAACCTACCTTTGCCCGACATTGCCATCTCCGTGTGTGGTTCCACCATTACCCCCAGCAACATGCCTGCTGTCTTGGGGTCATACTGGATTCCTAGCTTTCATTCACCCCCCACATCCAATTACTGGCTTGATCTTGTTATCTCCACCTCAAAAACATCTCTAGAATTTGACCTTTTCTTACTTTCGACTCTGCAAAAACTCTTACTGTTTCTCTTATTCATGCTCGTCTGGACTATTGTAACTCTCTACTAATCGGTCTCCCTCTTACCAAACTCTCCCCTCTCCAATCTGTCTTGAATGCTGCCTCCAGGATCATATTCCTCACCAATCGTTATACCGATGCCTCTACCTTGTGCCAGTGATTATACTGGTTACCCATCCACTACAGAATCCAGTACAAACTTATTACCCTCACTCACAAAGCACTCCATGGCTCAGCACCACCCTACATCTCCTCCCTTGTCTCAGTCTACCATCCTACCCGTGCCTTCTGTTCTGCTAATGACCTGAGGTTAACATCCTCAATAATCAGAACCTCCCGCTCCCGTCTCCAAGATTTTTCACGTGTTGCGCCAATTCTTTGGAATGCACTACACAGGTTAATACGATTAATCCCCAATCCCCACAGTTTTAAGCGTGCCCTAAAAATGCATTTGTTCAGACTGGAATACCACCTCAACGCCTTCACCTAACTATCCCTGTGTGGCCCATTCAAAATTTTTTTTTACCATAATCCGGTACCTCGTATTATGTTCTCACCCGCTTTATGCATTTAATAGCCCTCTGTGTCTGTACTGTTACATACTGTGGCTGTTAACTGGTTCATGCAGAATTACATGAACACCCGATTCGAACACTGGTCCGAACAATGAAAGCAATTGTTACCATCCACCTTCCATGTCTCCCCTTTTTCCTCATAGATTGTAAGCTTGCGAGCAGGTCCCTCATTCCTCTTGGTCTCTACTTTGATCTGTGTTTATTGTTAGGCTGTAACGTCTATTGTCTGTACAAGGCCCCTCTATAATGTAAAGTGTTGGGGAATATGTTGGCACTATAAAAATAAAATTATTATTACTATTAGTATTATTCAGTCGTCTGAAAGTAATTTTTGAGATGATTTGGACTAATAAGAAATTCGTTCATCTCTGGGAAATTTAATATGCAAATTGCCTCTTCAGAGAGAAAGAGGACTTGAACTCTATAGCACCATCTGTTGGTAGTAGCGATCCTACAAGTCACAATCAACCCTTTAACAAGTCTTGCAATATGACTTAGGATAAAAGCCAAAGTAGTACCTCAATTTGCAGACATGGTGTTTCAGGCTATTGGCCCTCGTCAATGCAAAGTATGAGAACTTATTTGGCTACGTGCTCGTCTCTGAAAATCGGTTTCTCTTCTAAACGTGCAATAATTTGACTTGAATTGATTCTTTTACAATTTGCCAAAAATATGATAAAAGGAAAAGAAAAAGACATTGCTATATCCCCAAGTGCGTATTTAGATGATGAAGAAGATGTGATTTCCGAGAATAACATTTTCCACATTCGGAACACAAGAATGGTTTCTTCCCTGTGTGACTTGTCTGATGTGCAACAAGACTTGATTTATCAATAAAACGTTTCCCACATTCTGAGCATGAAAATGGTTTCTCACCAGTGTGAGTTCTTTGATGTGTAACAAGTTTTGATTTCACCCTATAACATTTTCCACATTCTGGACATGAATACGGCTTCTCCCCTGTGTGAATTCTCTGGTGTCTCATAAGATGGTATTTCTCTGTAAAGCATTTCCCACATTCTAAGCATGAGAATGGCTTCTCCCCAGTGTGAATTCTCTGATGTGTAAGGAGATATGATTTATGGTTAAAACATTTCCCACATTCTAAACAAGAAAATGGTCTCTCTCCTGTATGAATTCTCTGGTGTGCAAGGAAATATGATTTATGGTTAAAACACTTCCCACACTCTAAACATGAATATGGCTTCTCTCCAGTGTGAACTCTCACATGTCTAACTAAAACAGATTTCCACCTAAACAATTTCCCACATTCTGAACATGAAAATGGTTTCTCCCCTGTGTGAGTCCTCTGATGTGCAACAAGATCTGATCTATGGTTAAAAAATTTCCCACAGTCAGAACATGAAAATGGTTTCTCCCCTGTGTGAATTTTCTGATGTCTAACAAGATTTGATTTAATGCCGTAACATTTCCCACATTCTGAACATGAAAATGGCTTCTCCCCTGTGTGAAGTCTCTGATGTCTAACAAGTCCCGCTTCAATGTTAAAACATCTCCCACAATCTAAACAGGAGAATGGCTTCTCCCTTGTGGGAATTGTTTGATGTTCAACATCACTTCTGTGGTTTTCATTAACAGTCTGTAATGAATCAGAAGAGGAGAGAATGTGTTGAAAAGGATCAGATGATTGATTTCCACTCTGAAGGGCTGGAGGTAAATCTGGAATAATGGCATGCTCTTCATATGCATCCTGCTGGAAACCACAATCATCTGCATTAAAATCTGAAAATATTAGGCGTCCCTCGGAGCTCCTGGTGGCATAGTCATCATCTGCCAAGAATAAAATAGATTTTATCATTATTCAATCACAGTGAACTATGTTTTAGATCATTTCTGTATACAAATTGTAGTGTAACTCAACCACAACCCGAATAAGACCAAGGTGAGCCACCTGTTCATCAAACCCTTGGTATTAAATATCTAATGTACAATCAGCATAATAAATGAATGCAGAGAAGTGTAAGGAAATATAGTGAGGATTAAAATAAGATCACAATTTAAAGCAACAGATAAAAATATGCACCATGAAGCAAAAACATTATAAACCACATAAGACGCTTAAGGCTGTATGCAACGGATTAATTTAGGGCTGATCTACGTATCCTATACTTTGTCTTTTTCTAATTACATTTATCATTCTTGCATGGTTTTTCTGGTTTGTATTTTTTAATTGTTTTGGTTTTCAATTATCATCTAATAAAGTGTATTTTTAATTTCTACTTTGCCTGGCATGTTTCTCTATACAAGCATTGTATAAGACAGTGGTGGCAACAGTAGACGTTAAAGCAAGCTGTCACAATTCGGCAGTCTGCAGTAAAATACAGTCAATGCAAAATTTTGTTCTGAGCCCGGATAACCCCTATGAATATCCATCTGCTTGATGTATGTGTATGCCCCGGCTCAGTCCATCATTAATTCTTGATTTTCCGCTGTAAACTGGAAGTCAATAGCTACATTACAATGTATGACCTAGTGACTTTCTGCAGCGAAAAAGCTTTAATTCTATTTGAGCGTTGAAACTTTACAGCCACAATGCGTTAGTATATAAAACAAAAATGTAATAAAAAGTTGCTTTTTTTTGTTACACGTCAAATCTGTCAGTAAAATCCATGTATGAACAAACCCTAAAAAACTCAACATATGATTCAAGTAGAATCTATGACGTCTCTCCTCACCTGGGTAGTCATATGTAGGATTCTTCTCTTGACACCACTCATCACCCCTCACATAGGACTCTGTAGTATTAATATGGGTCAGATCTTCACCCTGAAACAAATATAGTAAAAGTCACAGACAGATGGAGAAGTCTCATCTATGATCAGCTCTAATCCTGCCATCTCCACCGTTCTCATTACACAAGTATAAAACATATAATACTGGTGGATAAAACAAGAACGAGCACAAGACCTTCACAGCCGTCTACACATCATAGTGGAGATCTCATGATACCTTCTCTCCATCTACCTGATGATCCTGAGGAGCATTGGGATCTTCTTGGTTACAGTCCTGTGGAAGAAGGGGACGGGGACATCTCTCTGGTGTTGTCCTCTTACTGGATAGATCTGGAGGAAACACATACAGGAACTGAATTCATTCTTTACATACAGATAATTATAGGCCGTGTGTATTTAGTCCTGTCTATTACCTGGTGATGTGAGGGGCTGGGGAACCTCCATCATGACGTCCTTGTACAGATCTTTGTGTCCTTCTAAATACTCCCACTCCTCCATGGAGAAATAGACAGCGACATCCTGATACCGTATAGGAACCTGACACATACAATGACACCGTCATACCCCAATCCCTTCCTAGCATTACTGTATAATGTCCCAGCATTCCCAGCAGTGTCACCTCTCCAGTCAGCAGCTCAATCATCTTGTAGGTGAGTTCCAGGATCTTCTGGTCACTGATGTCCTCATGTATCATAAGGTGAGGTGGAGGCACCGTGATTGGGCTCAGGGGTCTTCCCCATCCCTCAGACACAGAGTCCTGACAGCGCTCACTAAAGGTCTTCTTCACTATTGTGTAATCCTGGTTATGGAGAGACACATTAATAAATCTCACTACAGACATTTCCAGAGTCCTCACCTCTCTAGTTACAATGGTGCTTAAAAGTTAATGAGCCCTTCAGAAATTTCCATATTTCTACATAAATCTGACCTACAACTACATCAGATTTATATATATATATGAGTCCTAACAGTAGATATGGAAAAAAAAAAAATCAAACAAAGGAGTCAAAAATATTAGAACGTAATTTTTTTTATAGCGGTAAATGATCCAATATCACAATTGTGTGAGTTGTGTGAGTGGCAAAAGTATGTGAACCGTTAGGATTAGCAGATAATTTGAAGGTGAAATTAGTGTCTGGGGCTTTTAGATAATGGGATGACAATCAGGTGAGAGTGTGAGACCCAATTTAAAGAAACACTCCTCCCATCAAAGTTTTTATTCTCTTAGTATACTGCAGTCATCATATTATATTCATCATATTATACAGTACTGTGACTTACAATTGCTCATTTAGTCTTCCTACCTAGTAAAATACTTATCTTTTCTCTGCTGTATGTAGAAACAGAAAGTATCTTTTCCCTGCAGAAATTTTTCCCCTCTTTACCTCCTGACCCAGTTGCTTCACTCCCCTCCCACCAGGGATGTTTGCAGTGACTCATACAGGGAAAATTGACCTCTTGTTTCTACATAGAGCTTAGGAGGATTCATCTAGTCACTTTTTAAGCTTGTTGTGTCAGACCTAATGGAAAAGAGAAGAATTACCTGGCTATAAAGTAAAAATTAGCAATTGTAAGTACACAATACTATATAATATGATGACTGCAATAGATTAAGAGGATAAAACTTTGATGCAAGTGCTTTTTTAATAAAGAACAGGGATCTATCAAAATCTGATCTTTATGGAAGTCTATCAAGGCAAGAATGATCAAGATTTCTGAGGACCTCAGAAGGAAGAATTGTTGATGCTGATCAGGTTAGACAGGTTTCTAAACCTATCTCTAAGGAGTTTGGACTGGACCACGGCACAGTCAGACAGATCTCGAACATATGGAGGAAATTTAAGAACATTGTTACTCTCTCCATGAGATAGTAATAGTTTGAAAGGTCACAAAAGGAACCCAAGGTGATCCCTAGCAACTAAAGGACTCTCACATTAGCTAATGTTAATGTTCATGAGTCCTCCATCAAGAAGACACTGAAGGGAAGGACAATCTCCTGACTTCGATGAAACTTTGATGCTACTTTGGGAAGATTAGCTGGATCCGGTTTTAACACAACCCTATCCTCATATAGATGCGTATAAGGAGGATTTATAGAAAGGGCCTGCAAGTCACTCACCCTATGGGCTGATGTTAGTGCCACCAATATGATTGTTTTTAGGATAAGATATTTCACTGACAACTCATATATGGGTTCAAACGGCTCCTTGGTCAGAGACTAACACCAAGTTCAGATTCCATGGGGAAACCTTCAGAATTGGGACTGGTATGGATTTATCACAGGATTTTATAAACCTTGCCACCCACGTATTATCATCAAGGTTACAGCGGTACAATGCACCCAAGGCAGACACCTGGACATTAAGAGTGCTAGTAGCTAACCCCAGTTCAAACCCCGACTGCAGAAAACTCTAAGATGGGACCGATCAGAGGTTTTTGGCCTAAAGGCTTTCCTAAAAATTCTAGGAATCTACTCCATGTTCTGCCATAGATCTTTGTAGTTATGGGTTTCCTACTCTTCAGCAAGGTGGAAACTAACCCTGTGAAAACCCCCTGCTACTCTGTAGTGCCCTTTCAAATTCTACGCTGCTAGATGGAATCCCTTTACCTGGGTGTGAAATATTGGCCACTGACTGAGAAGGTCTGGAATCTCCGGCAGGATCCATGGGTCTTATAGAGACATTGTCCTTAACAGGGAAAACCAAGGTCTTTTTGGCCAGAAGGGGGCAATCAATCATTCTAGCTTGATCCCTTCTGATTTTTCTCACTACCGCTGGAATCATGGCTACTGGAGGAAATGCGTAAGCAATCTTGAAGTTACAGGGAATCTGTAGGGAGTCTACTGAAAACGGGTTTTCCCTTGGGTTTAGAGAACAGCACTTTTTTACCTTCCTGTTGTTTTTGTTGGCAAAGATCTATTTCTGGCACTCCTCACAGATGGACTATCTGCTCGAACACTCCTCGGGTTTAGGGCCCATTCTCCTTGCTTTAGTCTGTTGAGGCTTAGGAAGTCTGCCTCGATGTCTTCTGCCCCCTTATGTGTAGTGCCGTAAGGGACAAGAGATGTTCTGCCACCCGGAAAATGTTGCTGGCTGCAACCATTAGGGAGTAGGACCTTGTTCCCACCCTGGTGATTGATGCATGCCACCATGGCTCGGTTGTCTGTTATAACGCAGTCGTCACGACCCAAGTGGAGAGGGAGTAAGTTTTCTAGAGCCCTTTATACCACTCACAGTTCCTTTAGATTTGATGAAGACTCCAACTCCTGAGGCACCCAAGACCTCTGAATCACCTGACCTCTCAGGTGTACCCTCCACCCTGACATGCCCGCATCTGTCATGATTACATTATTTCCCATGGAACTCCTGATGTCAAGTTTGCCCATCTGTCCACCATCTGAGGGAGCCTCTGACCTATGAAGAAAGATCTACCCTCCTTTCTAAACGCCCTTTAAGCGATCTTTGTGCAGACAGTATCTTGATTTTTGAGTATTCATCATCCAGCTCAGTACTTGTAAGGTCACTGACACCTCTTTCAACTGTGCAGCACAGTGCTCCTTTGATCCTTCTACTATCAGAAAGTCATCCAGATAAGGAACAATAACTGTGTTCTGGATACTAAAGGGTATGCCACACTAAGCGAGATCGCTAATGAGATTGCTACTGCATCACCATTTGATTCCATTGATTCCAAACACAACTCATCAGTGATCTGTGATTCCAAACACAACTCATCAGCGATCTGTATAACGACCTCTGCGGCCGTTGGGAAAACCTAGTCCCACCTGCGACGCTGGTGAAGTCGTTCATAAAGGGTGTCACACTCAGCGATTCAGGCTCACCAGCGGGACACCAACGACCAAAAAACGGCTCAGAACGTTCATAAGCGATCAGATACATCTCAGCAGGGGCCACATCGCTGCTACAGGTCACACACAGCCAAGTCAATAACGAGATCGCTACTGCGTCATAAATGGTGATGCAGTAGCGATCTCGTTAGCGATCTCGCTTAGTGTGGCATACCCTTAAGAAGGCTGTCCTCTCCGCTATCATTTTGGTGAATACTCTTGTGGCTATTGACAGCCCAAAGGGAAGAGCTCAGAACTGAAAATGTCTGAGTTTGCCTTGGATGTATAGGGCTACCCTCAGGTATTTCTGATTGTCAGGATGGATTGGGATGTGATAGTACGCATCTTTTAAGTTGACTACCACCATAAAACAATTGTGATGGAGAAGAAGTTTTATGGCTGTACTCACTGACTCCATTTTGAAGGTATGATTTTTCACCCAGCGATTGCGTCATCTGAGATTTATGATTGTCCTGAATGAGCCATCCAGCTTCTTAATCAAAAAAAAGGGGGGAATAAATCCCCTTCTTTTCTGTTTGCCTGGAACCTTGTGTAAGACTTGTTTGTCCACCAAGCCCTGAATCTCTGTCTCTAGGGAAAGCTGTTCTCCTGCCCATTTTCTGACGGGGTTATTACAAATATCTGACATGGCAGATGGTAAAACTCTATCCTCAGGCCTTCCCTCACTATATTCTGGACCCAGGTGCTGGAGGAAATGTTTTCCCAGGCCCGAACAAAGAGTGAAAGCCTCCCCTACTGCTGTTCAGGCGTCATTGTGAGGACTTCTTTGAGGTGGAGAAGAGACCGCTGAACATGAATCCAGACTCCCTTTTTCATCTGAACTCTCACTTCCTTTTCTCTCCCGAAGGACATACTCTATTGAATTTTCTCCTACGAAAAGAAGACCTTCTTTGCTCCCCTGAGAACCTGGGAAACCCCTTCTTCCTGTCACCCTCTTTCTCGAGGATGTCATCCTGCTCCTGCCACTTGAACGGCTGCCTCCCTTGTGTCCACGCTGATGGAGAGAGGCTGTTTATCTTTATGATGGTGAGTGGTAGGCTGCACTGCTTGCCCTTAAGAAGTGGCAGCCAGCGCCATATTGTAGGGCCTCCCTTCCGGTTCCGATGGTTGTCCTCCCACTCCCCAGCCGGACACATTTTCTCCATTCCAAATAAGGTCCGATGTTGCGCAGGGCGCCGCCATATTGCCTCCGGCGCACCGCACCTGACGTCACACGGGCATGCCTACCAGCATTCCCTGCGGCGCCACCATCATCTCGGTACGAGACCTGCTCTTCCAACGCTGGGACGGGCCTGGGACTTTCCTTTCACCCATTACAGATTACCGTCCGGTTTTCAGTACGGGAATCCCATCAAGGACAGGAACCCAACTGAAGCGAGGGAGAGGTACCGCCCTTTTATTTCAGTAGGTTCCTGTCCTGGCTGGGCAGATCACTCTCTCAGGTGTGCTGTCATGGATGAAGGGAAAAAGCCACTTATTTTAAAAAAGTAATTGCTGTCCATCTGCAGCTTGCCAAAGATCACCTGGACAACAGACACAGGAACAATATTTTGTAGATAGAGGAGTCAAAAATAAAGCTTCCTCATATAAATGAGAAAAGGTATCTTTGGATAAAAAGAACACTGCATTACAACAGAAAAACCTCATACCATCCGTGACGTACGGTGGTGATAGTTGTTTCATGGTTTGGGCTGTTTTGCTGCCATCATTGATGGAACTATCATTTTTGAATTTTATGAGCAAATACTAAAGAAAAATGTCAGGACATCTGTACACGAGCTGAATCTCAAAAGAACATGGGTTATAGCAAGACCCAAAGCCACAAGTTGCTTTACCATGAAAGAATGGTAAAAGAAAAAAAGGTAAAGTTTAGGAATGGGCAAGTCAGAGTCCTGACCATAATCCTATAGAAATGTTGTAGAAGGGCATGAAGTGAGCCTTTTATGTGAGAAAACCACCAACATAACACACAGGTGAATGTTATGTTTCGGTTGTTGAGGAGAAATTGCAAAAATAGCAAAAGTAGTAATACGCCAGAGAGGCTGGAAACTATTGGATTGCAATACCCTAAACTAACCGCCACACTAGAAGTAGCCGTGGAGCGTACCTACAGTGATCCTAGACGCCTCGTCACAGCCGGAGAGATCGCTACACCTAAAGGCAGAAAGATGAAAGCTATCTGCCCCGGAGCAGATTCCCCAAAGAAATAGGAAGCCCCCCAAACATGTAATGGAGGTTAGACAAGAAGAAAATACGGACACAGACAGAAAATAGAATGAGCAAACGCTGGGGCCCAATCTGTCTAGATAGAAAAGTAAAGGAAAGAATTCTGACTGCAACCCAAAAAAACCCCTGACAAAAATACCAACACTTCTGATTAACAAAAACCTGAGATCACACGATCTCTACCACCTAAATTAGATCTCTGGTGTAACATACAGCAATTCAGCAGAAAAGTGACAAAGAAACAGAGCAAAAGTGCAAATACAAAATGAGCACAACTGCAGCGCCAGACCCCAAAAGGGGACCAGGCTGAAATCCCCTGCAAGCAGCAAAACAGGCAAGGAAAATCCAACCAGAGGAAAAAAAAACAGCAAATCACTTATCTGAAAGAGAGCAAGAATGCAAGCTGAGCTCCAAGCAAAACCAGGAAGAACAATTGATTACCGGCAAGGCTGATGGGAACTCAGGTCACTTATATCAGACCATTCAGAGCCAGCTGAAGGCCATTCAGCAATTAGTTCATTACCCTCAGCAACCACTGGAGGGAGCCCCAGCTCAGAAGTCGCCTCCAGAGTATTCACAACAGGTGAAGCTGTTTTGTAGGGAGGAATCGGCTAAAATTCCTCCATCCAATGTACAGGACTAATCAATAATTATCGGAAACATTTAGATGCAGTTATTGCTGCAACAAGGGGTTTAAACAAAAAAAATGACCAAGTCTAATATTTTTGACTCCTTTGATTTGGTTTTTTACCTTCTTTTAGTGAAAATCTGATGTTGTTTTAGATCAAGTTTATTCCACCTCTTTCCATGCTATTGCTCTGCTTCTCCCCTCAGCAAATCCCTTCATTGGCTCCCAATTCCCCAAGTATCCAGTTCAAAATACTAACAATGACCTACAAAGAAGTCCATAATCTGTTTCATCCGTATAACATATCTTCTTACTAATCTCCCAATATCTTCCAACAAGCAACCTCCTATCCTCTCAAGACCTCTCTCTCTTCTCCACACTCAAACATTCCTCATCCAATCACCTCTAGCATGTCTTCCGAGTATCCACCTTTCTCTGGAATTCTGTTCCTCAACATATTCGATTATCCGTCACACTCGGAACCTTCAGACAAAACTTGTAAATGCATCTCTTCAAGTAAGCTTACAGCCTACAATGGCCGTCTGCCACCTCACCACCACCGAAGCTGCCGCAACCCCCTAACTGCTGTCTCCTTCCCTATTAACCTTAGAATATGTCAGCCCACAAGGGCAGAGCCCTCTCCTTTCTGTACTAGACTGTCGTTCTTAGTTTGTTCACCAAATTTTATACTTGTATCTTGTATGTAACCTTCTCACGCACAGCGCCATGGAATCAATGGTGCTCTAAAAATAAATAATATTTGGAAAATTCTAAAAGGTTCACAAACTTTTACGAGCTTTTCGTTATTAACACAGATAAGAATAATGTAATGTGACGTCATCAGAATCTCTCACCTCTCCAGTAAGCCGGAAGAGGATCTCTAGGGTGAGGTGTATTATCCGCTCTGCCATCTTGTCCCTTTCTCTATCCATCCTTGATGGGTCAAGGTAAATTTTGTTGAAGATATCAATTAAAACAGTTGTGTTCAATAGAAATCTGAAATGAAAGAAGATGAATCGATGTAAAAGTCACACAAAATACCATGAAAAAAAAAAAAAAAAGTCTGTGATGGTGCTAATTGTATAGAGAAATAATCTGGTGAGGAACTTCTTAAATCTAGAGCTCAGACACTGAGTATATCTATGTGCTGTAAGTTGCGATTACTAGAGTTAAAAGTTAATACAGATCACCACCGGAGTGGTATCTCTAATATCTGTTCCATGCCCCAAGTAATATACTAATTAGTTGCCATCTTCTGCTATAACCAGCGCCGCTCTGATCCCATTCCACCATCTTGTAACCTCAGCTCCTGACTGACTAGGATTCAATGCTAATGGTCACAAGCTCTTAACAAAAGGCTTGTTTAGGCTCTCAAAGATTTACGTTGAGTAGTGACTTCTGGTTAACCCAGCAAGCACTGGAGTGATCCGTCAGGTCACTGTGACACTAGTGACTACTCATGGACAGACCGTGAGGCAGAAAAGTCAGACGTTCCGGGGTCACTGCCAAAAGAGCACGTAGATAACAAAGGGAAGAGACAAAGTTTTAAGTTAGGTCACAGTCCTGGGTCAATAACAAGAGATAGTGGATCAAAACCAAAGGTCAAGACAAAGGAGTAGTCAGAATACGGTCCAAAGGGTCAGGCAACAGAAGATCAGAACTCAGAACAGAATCAGGAATCACAAGCTACATCTGGCAGGGACCAGGGGCATCCAGCTCTGTCAAGTAGCTGGGCAATCTCTAGAACACCGAACACCTGGAGAAAGTCCTGCACCTCCGAATCACAGATTGGACAGCTGAGCTGTCAAATCAAAGCACCGACAGCTCAGCAAGCACATCACAGTATTGAACGGCCAAGCTGTCAATGAAAACACTGACACTTCAGCAAGACAGTTTCTATTGGACAGCATAGCAATCATCACTGAGCAGAGGAATCATGACAGTAACAGCAAGGCTGAGCAGAGCAGTGCCGAGAACAGAAGATGATTGCTATAAGTATATTACTAGGGGGCAAGGAACTTTCATTGGCGATACCCTTTGGGGGTGAAATAAAGAAAAATGCTGGAATGGTGCTCTAAGAAAGAAGCTTGGCTTGTTTTAATAAACCACTCAGGCCAAACTTCACTCTGTCCTCAGAACTTGCATACTGCAATTGACCCTGGATGATGCCTGAAGAGAAACTAGTGGGTATAATCTGGACTCTCCTGGGTGTTTATGGAGGCCATTAATAAACTTTATGAACATACACACAGTCTGTGGCATGAACAGTTTTGTGGGCGGAGGGGGTTTGCATAAATTTTGACACAGCTCTGGGTCACTAACTGCACCTCCATTTTAATGTCGGCTCTGGTCAAGTTATGTCCAGCTGCTACGAACTCATCACTGTAAATACCGATGAGCGGTAACCAGGGTGCAAACTAAGCCTTCTCCTTTACATTATTAACTTCTTCAGCCGCTCGGCTGCATCTGTCCTGAGAAAGGCTGAGTTCTTGTGAAAGCTTGCCATTCAGCTTTCCCAGGAACAGATACAGCTAACAGCGACTGAAGGACCTAATAACATAGAAGGTGGCATTATGGGGTGAGAAAAGGGGTAGTTGGAAAATGTCAGCAGTTTCTCCCACTGGGGTTTAAAAGTTAAAAATATCAATATTTTTAAATAATTTTTAATATTTCATACCACAAAAAAAAAAAAAA
>VIAB01038824.1:10000-23473 GCA_009801035.1 Oophaga pumilio
CACCGACAGACAGGGGGCGAGGTGAGGAGGTAGTGTGGGAGAGGTTTCCAGCATTCCAACTCTCTACCCATTGCTTCTAATCCCTTTACTCACCAACCTGTCACACTGACACTCGTGACCCATGCGTCCACCTGGACCTTGGGCTTAGGGGATCCACCTCACCTCCACCTGAGCCCCTTGAACTTCTTGTAACAAAATAGCAAGGCCATGGATCCCAACAACACCTTTGCTAGGAGTTATGGAATTTTTTGGGAGGAGCCATTTAACAGGGGTACTGTTACACATCTTTCCCTGGTCTGGGCTCTGCTCTGTCTGGCCCGGTCCATCAAACTTTCTGGTTCTCCACATTGGGTTTTGCAGGTGGCCTAGCATGCTTCCATGTAATGAACTGCCTATGCCTATTTAATGTCTTTTAAGATGCACACCCAGGCCTTGGTATGTGACTAGACTTGCAGTTTGTATGTGCACAGCAACCTGGCTGTGGGCTGCCCATCATCTCCTTTAGACCAGCGGCTTCTAGTGCCTCTAGTTACTTGTCTGCAACTTCTTGTGACTCCAGGAGTTCTATCTGCTACCAGTCCTGGGGTCTTCTGGACTTCTTCTCTGTGTCCAGCTGCGAATATTCAGGACGTCTTCTTGGCTGTGTGTGGTTTCCTTGGTTGCTGACTTTCCAGTTGTTCTGAAATGTCATCTGCTACCTGCCTGCAGTTTCCAGCATTGGACTACTTACCTGTGGTTTCCTGACACCCTCTGGCTGCCTGTGGTTTTCTGCACTCCACCTGCTTGTTTGCGTTTTCCTTACATCTTCTGCCTGCCTGCTGCTTCTAGCATTCCACCTGTCTGCCTACAGCTTCCAGTACCTCTACTCACCAACTTGCTGCACCAATGCCCGTGGCCCATGTGATCACCTGGACCTTGGACTTAGAGGACCTATCTCACCCAGTGAGCCCCTTGAACTTCTCGTAAAAACTCTGATGACTATGCAAAGGAAAGAAATCCTTACCTAACTTTTCTCTTAACAAAGCAGTATTTTGTTGATTGGTTTAACACTTCATAGACATCTGACACATGTCAGCAAGCAAAGAACATATGTCTACTAACTACTCTTCTCGATATAGTGACATTTAAATGTAATAGTATTGTCGGTGAAGATTAGTGGCGATCACTATGCAGAGTTAATGAGGTGGTAGTGATATGAGGTACTGTACTACTGTATGTTCACGGTCAGGCTCTGTTGCAAGTTTAAGGAAGAGTTCGTAATTGCAAATGGTCCATGATAGTTCAAATTGTCGCAGTCACTAATAGTTGGGTTACTGCACTTAAGCTGTCTACACTTTCAGTTCTGACTAGGGCTAATTCTAGGTAATCTGGCCAACAGGGAAAAAAAACATCTAGAAAAGGCCTCCCTCCCCACCTTATGTGAAAGAAGGAAAAGTGCTCTATGTTTTTTTACACTTGTACTGTTCGGTCAAAAATGACCGATGGCCTTTTATACTAATCTCGATCCATTTTTTGAGTAAAATAAAGGAGTTATAATCTCATTTTGGACTATATTGCATCTACTATTATTTATCAATTTATTTAGGTCCTTTTGGTCCATGCAGATTTACACATTCATACATTTTCAAGTTACGATATTGCAGATGGATTCGCTTCCAGTATATTTATGAGCAAAATTTTTTCGCTGCATCTTATTTCTCCTGCTGTTCATATAGAAATAGTTCAATTCAGTTGTCAACATTTCACATTGTAAATTAAGAGATTTTCTTATTTTCCTTGTGGTTCTATTACTGTGTAATGCTGACCTGAAAAGAGCACTAATAAATTCTGTCTGACAGATGTGTTTGTTTTACTGTGGGCTATCTTATGCTAAAGGGTGGAGTTTTCTCTGATCTTATCAGTAGACAATTGTCATACTAGTCTATACAGTTACTTCACTTTCAGTACATCTGGAGAGAACACAGAGAGATGCATACAATGCATTCATGTTATGGCATGAAATAGACCCAAATTGGAAGAAAAATAAACTATATAAAAGAAGAATTTTTATAGAGGAGTTGGGAAAATCATTGGTTAGCCCATATATCGAAGAAAGTAAAGTAACACCCAGAGATGGTGGAGCGGCAGCCATTGTCAACAGGATCCAACATCATGCTAAAGAAAGTGAACGGCTTCCACCAGCACTGCTACGATACCCACGGCCTCCAACAGCAAAGCAACCAGCCTAAAACGGAAACGATCACAAAAGTAATCACAAAACAAATGTGATATGTTGCAGTTGTGCAGAGTACTTATGCAAAAGACATGTAAATTATACTTGTGACGAATGCAAACAGTAAATTTAGCACAGTATTTACCATTTTATATAGAAAAAACTGAACTATTTATTTTTTTGTTTTTTTCTTTCAAATATATTCACATGCAGTTTCATGTTATAGTTTACAGTTATATAAAGAATATTTTTTTATGTACAAATGTGCAATATGCATGAATATTGCAATAAGGCCATGTAACATTTTTTAACGAAAAAAAAAAAGTTTTTGATTTCATTTTACATTTGTTTATGAACAACCAAGTTCACATACAGTATAATAATGCAACACGTATTCAAATAAAACACTTAAAGTAGCTAAAAATCAAGACTTTAGTAGGTCCGGTCAAAAATGACCGAAACTTTATAAGTGTATAGTAGACCCGAACAGAACAGCAGGGTTAAAGATTGTTATGGACTCTTCAGTAGAGATGAACGAATTTGTTCTGATTTGGTTCTGAATACGATTCAGATTCGAATATTGTTTTTGCAATATTCGTCGAACACAGCCGAACATTATTAGAGTCAATGGGAGTAGAAATTACCGAATATGTTCGGAACCAATCATAAGACTTATATTCGGCACGAATAATGTTTGAATATGGCCCAAATATGTCAAAATCAGATTCGGGGCCAAAATCCAAACAAATTCGCTCATCTCTACTCTTTAGCACTATTGCTGAAGGGGACGGAAATTCCTTTATCACTGTGATATGCACAGTTGCATGTGGTTGGTAAGTTTAAAGGCTACACAACTTAGAAAGAAAACCATGGGCTAAACTAGAGTGCTAAGATCCCACAGACAATTTAGCACTAAGATAATTTTTTGTGTATGATTCTAGACAAATCCAAAACAGGAAAAGAAATACTGAAAAGCTTTTGAAAATCAAATTGATCCCTTATTTATCAGGTACATGAGGTGTTTCGACTCTTTCAAATATCACATGTTTTTGATGAATAAAGAATCCTTTTGCTCTTCATAAACTTTCAAATACTGCTGTTCAACTAGTGGATTTATTTGTATGCAGGGTTCCAGGTGTAGGTGAGCAGATCACCCAATCGATCTCATCCCTGTAAGTCCATAGATGCTCACAGGCTATGATTCCAAAGGGCTTTAAATCAAAAGTCCAATGGTAATGAGTAGGGATGAGCGAACATGCTCAGTGATACTCGGATATCACTGGATTATGTGAGTATTCGGATATACTCATTACTCCGCAAGCATTGGGTGGTACTCAATTTAAAACTCGAATCCTCGTCCTGCATGTTTGGTACCTGTTACACAACCAATAAGCATGCGGGGATTGCCTGAGCGTCACTATAATGCTGTAGCCATCTTGGTTGTGGCATTACTATGATTGGCTGCCCATGTGACATCAACAGGGGTTATAAAAGAACAGGAGTTGCCAGGCTCGTCATACTGACACCATTGCACGGCTCTGTGACTCTTCGTATTTTAAGGAGAGAGTGCTTGTCCAGGTGTGTGTGTGTGTGTGTGTACAGTATAACAAATCAGAGTGCTGTAGTGTTGATGCTGATGAACCGTCAAACTAATCGCCCTTCTTAGTGCTAATCATTTGCTTTGCTGTTTGTATCACATACATTCTGCATTTAGCCTAGGGAGGGAGAGAGAATTGCAGGAGTATTGCTACACATTCCCTTGCAAAATATATAGCTGCGGCATTTTATTTTTTTGTGTGTGTGAAAAAATTGAACATATTGTGTATTACGTGCTTTGTGATACATTTTGGTGTTATACAACACTCAAAAAGTGTTAACATTTTTTTCTGGATTAAATTACTCACTCATAAAGTATTATGTGGCATGATGTTCATTTTTGTGATATCTAACACTCCAAAAAAGAGTTAAAAAATGTTTTTGGGTTAAATTTCTCACCCATAAAGTATTCCGTGGTCTGGGGTACAGTATTGTGACATCTATCACTTCAAAAAAGCATTTAAAAAAATCTCTCAGTTAAATTTCTCAGCCATACAGTATTTCGTGGTGTGGGGTACATTTTTCTGATATCAACCCCTCCAAAAAAAAAAAAGTTTAAAAATTTTGTTGGGTTAAATTTGTCACCCATACAGTATTCCAATGTCTGAGGTAAATTTTTGTGATACATAACACTCAAAAAAAGCGTTAAAAATTTTTGCTGTGTTAAAATTTTCACCCATAGAGTATTCCGTGGTCTGAGGTACACTTCTGTGGTATGTAACATTCCAAAAAAGTGTTAAATTTTTTTTCTGTTTTCAATTAGTCATCCATACAGTGTAATGTGCTTAGTGGGCAACAAAGATGGCAGAGCCACGCGAGACTCCCAAGGGAGTGACTGGAGGAATATTGATGCCAAAGGAAGCTGGCGCAACAGCAGAGGTGGCATTAGCCTGTGGTCCGGATCTGGCGATTACCTGGAACCACCAAGGCCCGAAACCATGCTGCCTCCTTTACTGCTTGGGTTCTTGCGGGCAAGAGAGCCAGGATCCATGAACTGGTGAGCGGACCGCGAGGCCTAGGCTGGTCAGAAGAGACAAGGAGGTGAGCCAGAACCACATGTGGAGAAATGTTATCGGGCCCGCAAGCTGCAAGGTACCGAGAGTTGGCATCCCGGGGGGTGGTCGTTACTTACAACCATCAGCGGAGAAGGGGGTCCATTGAAGCGTTTGGGACCCATCATTACATCTCATTCAACCATCAGGCACTAGAGACGGAACACTTGCCTCCAAGGCTGCAGGAGCTGATGGCTGGAATGGAGGGGCAACATCGCTGGTATGCAGTGGGTGTAATCCCAGAGGGAAGGGAGCAGGATGAACCTTTCTTGAGGAATGAACGGGTCTGGGAGAGGCTCCTTGAGGTGGCTAGAGACAGGCCAACTACCACCCCGAGAGAGCATACTGTCATTGTGGTACACCACCTCCTATGCGGGAGCAGCCGATGGTGCAGGTGACACATGGGGCTGTTGCCTATTTCTATATGTCGGGGACTTTGGCACTACCGGAAGTCAGGTCACTTGCAGCCCAGGCACCTGAGAATCAGGCTCCAGAAAGCAGGTGTAAGTGTAAGCAGGTTGCGATTTGCAGTGACAGACAGGAGGCAGAGCAAGGGTTAACAAATTTAACAGTTTAATTCAACAGGATATTAAACTCCTCACAGGGAGATAAATCGTTAAAGGGTAGGTAATAGAAGTAACAAGTACAGAGTAATAGCAGTCCAGTTATCAAACGTATCATGTCCTTTATGTTCCTCCACCGCAGATGATCCCGCAGGGATTGTTGCTCCGGCAGCAGCCGGAAAGATGTCCGTGGGGGGGTCCTTTTAATGATGATCCATCTTCTGGCAGCAGCCGTCGGTCTCCGGTACCTTCCACTGAGCCCCTAGTCCATAAACTTGCGCAGCCAAAGCATACCAGGCCGCAGCACTCTCTGAGTTAAACGTAGGCTGTAAAGCACTGCGGAATATGTTAGCGCTATATAAAATAAAATAAAGATTATTATTATTATTATAGTAGGCTGGCGTACAGCAAATGGCAGGGCAGGCCGCAAATTAGTGTCCGGTACTCAGCCTTCTCTCCTCCGTGCGTGTGCAGTAGTCACAGTCTCTGCGTACCTGGCACCTCTCTCTCTTACGGTCCTGCTGGTGGCGACAGGAGCTAACAAACACAGCTTGTCGCAGCGCCGGAGCTCAGGAGACGCCGCACGCTGCTCATCCTGCTGCGGGCTGCTTGTTCGCGCCGAACTCCCCGCCACTGTGCACACTTTTGCTTTTATCACGCCCCCCCTACCCGGGCCATGAGGTTGGTCCGGTCCCTCATTCCCTCCCCCAGGCAACATGGGAGATAGCCTCAACAGTTCCGGACCTGGCTTAGCACAGGTACCCGCAGCTCGGTCTTCCTCCTTACACTCCCGCTCTCCTGTCGTTCGCCATTCCACTGGCGAGAGTTCTTGCAGTAGACGTTGACACTCCTCCATCTCTTGAATGATCCACTGCCAAATAAATTGGTCTTGTTCATAACGATTGGGAGGTATTTCAGCTGTCGTTCGTTCTGTGCGGCGCAAGTCAGGTTGAGTGGTCGAGTCAGGTTGTGCGGTCGAGGACGGGGATGCGTCCAAGTTCAATGGAGCAGCCATCTCAGTAGTTTCAGGTTCTCGCTCTTCCCCTGGGTTGGTGGGTAGTGGACCGTCCAGGTCAGAGGATGAGGTAGATGGTTCTTCTTCATCGCAATCGAAGGCCGCAGGAGTGGGCATTTCGGGGACACTTGGCACTCTCTCTTCTTTTTTGGGATCTCGTGACAGGCAAGGACGTGGCATGCTTTGGTGGACTACTCAGGTAGGGGGCCCCTTCTTCCCCTTCAGGCTGAACTTCGTAGATGTACCATTAGAGCCAATTCGGATTTTCATGCGGTACGGAGTTTTTTCCCATCGATGCTCTAACTTGCCTCGAGGTCGTTTGTCTCAGACCAATACTTGGTCTCCAGCCTTGAGAACTGTCCCTCGCAGGGGTGTCGTCTCATGGTGCTCAAGATCCCAAAACCTAGTCTGTACCAGTCGATGTAGAGTCTGCAAATGATGTCGATGTTCACGGACCCAGGTGGACACCCCCGTTCATGGGTAGTCCTCCTGTGGGTCCAACTCCAGCTCGGTAATCTCTCGTCATTTTCGGCTGCAAAGCAGGGTGTATGGCGTGTATCTGGTTGTGCTGTGCACTTGGTTGTTGTACACCCAGACCAACACAGCTACATGCTCAGGCCAACGGACTTTCCTGTCTTCTTCCAATGTTCTCAACATCTGAATCAGCGCCAGTTGAAATGCTCGCAGGCTCCATTCCCCTGTGGATGATAGGGCGTTGTCCTGGACTTTTCAATCTGATACAGGCGGAGGAGCTCCTCCATCAATCGATCTTGAAAGCAAGCGCCTTAATCAGAATGAATCCTTTTTAGACAACCGTACACTTGGATGTAATCTCGACAGATGGCCTGCGCAGCTGACTCGGCCGTCTGGTCCCGGGTCGGAGTCACCACAGCAAACTTGGTGAAGAGATCGGTCACAAGACAATGTTCGTATCCGAGAAGAGCGGGACCCACAGTCAAGTAGTCGATCATTAACAGCTCCAGAGGTGCAAAGGTCACTATGGTCTGTGTAGGGGCTCTTTGTTCCGGAGGTTTAGCTAATTCACAACTTCAACATTGTCGACAGGCCTCTTCCACTGCAGTCTTCAAACGGGGATGAAAAACCATCTTCTGCAACCACTGAAACGTCTTCTCCGGACCAAAGTGAGCCCCTCTGGCATGATCTTCTGTGGCCACCTCACTGATCAACTTTTATGGGAGTACAACTTGCCAGGTGACTCACAACTCCCGTAACAACTGTACTTTCCGATGCAGCAAACCGTCTTCCAATTGGAGCCTCTCCCACTGCCGGAGAATCTGCAGCATTCCTGGGGACAAGGCATCTCTCTCACTTCGGCTGGGGAGTCGTTTTAGGGCCACCCACTGCCTCAATTGAGCGAGTTCTCTATCTTCCTGTTGAAGCTGCACCCAGTCATCTCAAAGTCGTCCCAACAGATGTTTTTCCTATGCCTCTTCGACCTGTCCCTGCATCACCGCCAATGTCCTGGCGAGGTTCCTGAACCCTGGGATTTCTTTCGCCTCCAACTCTTCGCCCCAGTCATGTCCAGGTCTCTCGTGGGTCACGCTAGATAGAGCATCGGTGCCTGTATTCTCAGCTCCTTTTTGATACGCGATCTTATATTGGTATTTTGCCATATGGGCCACCCATCTTTGCTCCAAGGCCCCCAGTTTTGCATTTTCTAGGTGGGCCAGATGATTGTTGACAATGCGTACCAATATTTCAGATCCTGACAGGTACTCTGCGAACTTCTCGGTCATCGCCTACACTAACGCCAGTAATTCCAACTTGGAAGAACTATAGTTATCCAGGTTTTGCTCTGAGTTTTGGAGAGACCGGCTCGCGTAGGCAATCACTCGCTCCTTTCCGTCCTGCATCTGCAACAATACAGCCCCTAGTCCTTAAACAACAATAACAGGCAAGACCAAGACTCATGGTAAAAATTAGTAACAATTATATTAGGTTTCCATGTGTCTAAATGGATTAAGGCCAATCATCAATTCAATACTAGAACAAACTCACAAAAAGATGATAACATCTTTTTGCGAGTTTGTTCTAGCCCCTAGTCCTTGTAGACTTCAATCAGTGTGAAGGATGAAAGGTTGAGAGAAGTCTGCATAGGCTAGTATGGGTGCTTCAGTCAGGGCCATCTTCAAGGCTCAAAAGGCTTCTTCCTGGCTATCCCCCCCACTGAATGGTCCGATTCTTCTCACCAGACGGCATTCCTTTCAATACCTCCAGCAATGAAATAACAATACAAGTGAAGTTTTTTATGAACCGTTGAAAGTACCCAGTAAGCCCCAGAAAGGCCTGCACGTCCTTCACTGTCTTCGGAGTGAACCAGTCCTGTACTGCCACTATCTTCTCACGTGCAGGTCTCACTCCCTCAGCGGATACAACATGTCCTAGGTATTCAATTTGCTTGCGGAAAAGTTGGCATTTTTGAGGTTTCACTTTCAGGCTGTGCTTCTGCAGCCGACTCAAAACCTGCTCCAGCAGTCGGAGATGCTCCTCAAAAGTAGCTGCATAGACGATGATGTCATCCAGATAACTGAGGGTAGCCTCATCGTTCAGGTCTCCTAAACATCTTTCCATCAGTCACTGAAAGGTTCCAGGCTCTTTGGTAAGACCGAAGGGCATCCGGTTGAATTCGAACAATCCCATAGGCAGTATGAATACTATCTTTGGCTGGTCTTGCTCAGCCATGGGCAATTGCCAATATCCACTGGCCAGATCTAATGACAATAAGTACTTGACTTTTCCCAGGGCAGACAACGACTCCTCAATTCTCGGTAGGGTAAGAGTCCTGCACTGTGCAGGCATTTAGTCGCCGGTAGTCAACACAAAAATGCATGGTGCTGGAATGAGGCCCTGAGGACACAGTAATAGCTACAGTCCAGGGATCTCCTTGTTTCACCGCTAACTGAACGGCCTCTGGTTGCATCAGTTCTTCTGGCATACCCAGTATTTGCACCACTTCACTCTTGGGAGCTTGAGATTGTCCTCCCCTAGGTTGACACACAGCACAACTACGTTACCATCGTGAACAGTGGCTAATGTCCGAGCAATGAGGAGCCCAGAAGGTAGTTGATCCATTAGGACTGGCTCTATCTGGACTTCCACTCCTTTGAGGGGTGTACAAGCTCGCACGGGCAGCGTGAGCACAATCTGACCAGGCGGTAAAAAGAGTTTGGCAGCGGATGGAATGACCACCTTCCCCAGGACTTTTCCTTCACTCAATGTTTCTTGATCCTGGGTTACCCATATCAGTTGTTGGAACACCTTCCTTTGGAGTGTGCGGGGGCTCAATCGATTGAGAAAAGCATCTGGTGACTCAATGACCAGGATGGTTTTGAGTTACTTCAGCACATTCATCGCTAAAGTCACTGTGGGGTCATTGCCAGGGTCTTCGGTGGTCAACACTACTCCTTTCCAGCCCACATCTTTGCCGCACATGGTAATTTGCATCCAGACCAGCCCTGCAACCGAGATAGGCAATTGATTGGCCGCTGTTAACTTGATCACTGGGCCCCATTCAGCCCGTATCGTCTTAGAAAAATTACGTCTGAAATAAGTCTCCGGCATGGTGGTCACCTGGGAACCAGTATCAACTAGGCAGTGGACAGCCCAACCATCCATTTCAGCCCATACGAGGGGACTCAGGGAAATCAAACTTGCGGGACTGCAGTACCTTCTCTCCTTAGCTTCTCAGGATCTGGGCGGCGTCCCCCAGCCACGGAGCCTACTAGTTTAACGGCCGACAGGCAAGTGGCCTACAACAAATTGGATGTCTCTCTACTCGGGATTGCCCCATGTCCTGATGGGGCTCGGAATTAATTCTGCCTCCGGAAGAGTTCGGAACCTCCAAGAGGGGGTTTCTTAAGTCAGACCACTCTTTTCGCGTGTTCTGGATTTCTTTCCAGGTTTCTCTAACCCAACCTGGTTCTGCTGCGGGTGGTATGGATACCTCCCTGCTCCGGACCTTCCCTTTTGAGGCTGCCATCCCCTTCTTTTGCTCGCACGCATGCGCTTACGCCCCTATTTACAGAAAAGGCATGCGCAGATTGACCCGTAAGCGCTCCTGCAAGGCCTGTTTTAGCAGCGCATCCCTGAGGCCTGCCACTTATTGGTCTCTCAAAAGTACACCAGGAGGCCCCACGCCCACATCATCCTGCTTCGTGATCGGGGCGTGGATCTCCTGCAGCACGTTCATATATTGGGTCACAGATTCCCCTCCCTTTGGACGTGGCTAAACAAGCACATCCGCAATTCACAGACATCCATGGGGCCCCCATGCCTCTCTTCCAAGATCTGTAACACCTTGGTGAGAGAGTTTCGCTCATGTGGGGGCCAGAACATGACAGAGCATCTAGCTTCCCCGTCCAGGGCCATCACAGCAATATCTGCCTGCGTAGTGGGGGTCATGGGGTGCATTCTATTCTCATGAACTACTCCTCTGAACTGCCAAAAATGTGATGTTACAGGGACTCAGATACACCCTGTATTAAACATAAATGAGGGTCTCATAGACATTCTGTTCACATTGTCATGTATTGGTACTCCTAGACTCATAAAGGCTATGCAATTAGTACAAAGCCTGCCAAAAACTACAGATTAAAGGAAGCCAGGCCCCGGCACTCATATGTTGGATAATTGCTTTTTTATTTCAATGCACAAATCCAATTAGAGATTTTAGCTCATTCCATGCTTTTTTCAATAGGCAAAAATTACAAGAAGGGTCACCATACACTCCTTGAAGGCACCAACTATAGTCCCTTAATCAAATATTGTGAGAAGAGAATAGTTGTGGTATTCCTACACTCATAAAAGTTCTACACAGTGCAAAGCCTGACAAAAATTACAAGCATGGTCATCTATACAACATTGAAGGCACCAACTGTAGTACATCATTCAAATATTGTAAGCAAAGTATAATTGTGCTACTCTTCCATTCATAAAAGTTCTTCACAGTGCAAAACATGCCAAAAATTACAAGCAGCGTCATCCATACAACTTTGAAGGCGCCAACTGTAGTACCTCATTCCAATATTGTAAGCAAAGTATAGTTGTGGTGCTCCTACATTCCTAAAAGTTATACAGAGTGCAAAGCCTGCCAAAAATTACAAGCATCCTTGTAGGCAGCAACTAGATGGCTAAAATATTAAGTGTACACCTGTAGCAGGCCAATTTTGGTTTTTATTTAAAACCAAAAAAAATTCACACAAAGCAGGTTTTATGGTATATATGAGAAGTAACTCTATTACCAAAAATATAAATGCTATGAATAGCCTGAGGGTTAAAAATGCTCACTACACCTCTAGATGAATTCCTGAACATCTGTAGTTCCCAAAATGGGGTCCCTTGTTGGAGTTTCTGCTGTTTTGGCATGCCAAGGGCTCTTCAAATGTTACATGGCATCCATAATCTGTTCCAGCCAAAATTGCGCTCCAAAGTTTAATTGGTGCTCCTCCTCTTTTGAGCCATACCGTGTGCCCAGACAGTAGTTTTCCACCATATATGGGTTTTTTGCGTTCTAAGGGAAATTGCACAACAAATTATATCGTCCATTTTCTCCTGTTACCCTTGGGAAAATGAAAAATTTGTGGCTGAATCAACATTTTTGGGTTAAAAATGTATCTTTTCATTTTCACAGCTCAACGTTCTAAAATTTTGTGAAGCACCTGTGGGTTCAAGGTGCTCACCACATGTCTGGATAAATTCCTTGAGGGGTGTAGTTAGCAAAAGTGTACTCAGAAGAAATTGCACAACAAATTGTATGGTCCATTTTCTCTTGTTACCTTTGTAAAAATGAAATATTTGTGGCTAAAGCAACATTTTTGTGGGGTTATGGGGTTTCTGCGATCTAAGGGAAGTTGCACAACAAATTGTATCGTCCATTTTCTCCTCTTACCCTTGGGAAAATGAAAAATTTGTGGCTGAATCAACATTTTTGGGTTAAAAATGTGTCTTTTCATTTTCACAGCTCAACGTTCTAAAATTTTGTGAAGCACCTGTGGGTTCACGGTGCTCACCACACCTCTAGATAAATTCTTTGAGGGGTGTAGTTCGCAAAATGGGGTCACTTGTGTGGTGTTTGCACTGTGTAGGTACCTCAGGGGCTATGCAAACATGACATGGTGTCCACTATCTTCTTCCCTCATGAGCCTGCCATGCGCCCAAACAGTAGATTTCCACCACTTATGGGAAATTGGTGTACTCAGAAGAAATTGCACAACAAATTGTATGGTCCATTTTCTCTTGTTACCTTTGTAAAAATGAAATATTTGGGGCTAAAGCAACATTTTTGTGGGAAAAATTAAATTGTTCCTTTTTTTCCTTCCACATTGCTTTAGTGTAGCAAAAGGGTTAAAAATTTCTTGAATGTAATTTTGAACACTCTGAGGGGTGCAATTTTTAAAATGGTGTCACTTTTGGACCTTTCTGTCATATAGACCCATCAAAGTTGGAAAAATTAGAAATTGCTGATAAACTTTTAACCCTTCTAACTTCCTAACAAAAAAATATATGTTTCAAAAAATTATGCTAATGGAAAGTAGACCTGTGGGAGATGTTATTTATAAATTACTTTGTACAGAATGACTAACTGGCTTAAAGATATAAATATTTTGTAAAAGTTTAAAAATTGTGAAATTTTTGCCAAAATTCCAATATTTTCACAAATAAACACAAAAAAATTCAAATTAAATGTACCCCTAACATAAAATACAATGTGTTGCTGAAAAACAATGTCAGAAGCAGTTGGATTTGAGAGTTGTTACCACATGGGAAGGTGAAAATGATCCTAGGAGCGAAAGGGTTAAGAGTTTTATATCGGTTCAGGTCTCATTAAAAATTGCACTTGTCCAATCAGCTAGTATGGCGTAGATGTCACCCAAAATGTTGCTGCTGCTGACAGGACTAAGGGAAAACAGATATATATTCTAAATCATCACTTATTGTCGCTCATTGAAGAACCTATCCAAAAATATGTAATTCATGAAAAGTGCAGCTCCAAAGTAGAAGTTACATAGGTTGAAA
>VIAB01038826.1:6066-16891 GCA_009801035.1 Oophaga pumilio
AGTAACAGACAGTGTTAGAAGGTGGGAGCAGGATAAGCCATGGTATGGCCTTGTGTGTCTGGACAGAGAGGCTTGTATGTGAAGGAACAGTTCTGAGGAGAAGGTGAGGTGGCTGGGGAGGATGGAGGGAGAAATGAATAGTTCCTTACTAAGTGGGGGGATTAATGGAGATCGGGCAAAATAGAGAAGTATGGGGGTGAAAGTGAGAAGAAGTCGAAACATTTATGTGGGGTTATAGTCCGTTACCTTACAGTCAAATTCCAGTCCAATTCTAGTCTAATTCAGAGTGTTGTAATTAGAAATCTGTAATTTGAAATATGGGATATGAAATATGTGGAGCAGACATGGGTCTGGAGCAGACCCATGCCACTGAATATATGTGCAGCTAAAGACAATCAGGTGTGATTGGAAAGTGGGCTGTGACTGCCCAGGCCAGATGCTCAGAGTTAAGCAAAGGTTATAAAAGGGGGGAGGGGTTACACAGACCACTCTGATGTGTGGTAAAGATAAGAAGAATGGAGTACAATTATGTATACTGGAAGATGGTGAGCAAAGCAACAAAACAATGCAATTCACATGGGGCATTCAGGAGCATGGGAAAGAGGTGGAAACACAATGGTGCATACCAGACAGAGTTAATGCAGTTCACAAAATACAATCAGGGATTGAGGAAAGCTGGGGAAATTCGGTGCATACCAGACAGAGTTAATGCAGTTCACAAAATATACTCAGGGGTTGAGGAAAGCTGGGGAAATTCGGTGCATACCAGACAGAGTTAATGCAGTTCACAAAATAGAATCAGGGGTTGAGGAATGCTGGGGAAATTCAGTGCATACCTGTGGGAAGTGGAGAAACAGCTTGATTAGAGTGGTACAGATGATATTTCAGTAGCGATGAGTGGCCAAATGCATTCTAGAATTCTAGTCTAATTCAGAGTTAGAAATCTGTAATTTGAAATATGGGATTTGAAATATGTGGAGCAGACATGGGTCTGGAGCAGACCCATGCCACTGAATATATATAACATAATGATTAATATTTGCCAAATGCCAGACTAATGAGCGAGAGAATGTTTAAAGGCATTTTTATTACCGTATTTTTCGGACTATAAGACGCACCGGACCATAAGACGCACCCCAAATATTCAGTAGGAAAATAGGGAAAAAAATAATGTGTTAAATGGGGGTCTGTCTTACAGTCCGAATTCAGCTTACCAGATAAGGGATCAGCACAGGTAGAGGAGTAGTCACAGGGGTCATTCGGTGGTCCAGGCTGGTGTGGTGGTGGTGGTGCTCTGTGTTGCAGGGGTGCTCTGTGGGGTGGCTGTGCTCTGTGGGGTGGCTGTGCTCTGTGGGGTCGCAATATACTTACAAATCCTGTGTCGGCGGTCCCGTGGTGGTGGTGCCAATGCAGCCTCCTGTGCTCTGTGGTGCAGTGGTGTTGGGGCTCTGTGATGTGGCGGCAGCACGGCTCTGTGCTGTGTGAGGGGCTCCGCCGGCATTTCGTCATAGCCCGAAAGCCCTCCACAGCTCTGTTGCTGCGACGCGGTGGCCTCCTGAAACATGGCGGCAGGGGCCTCCGGAAAGATGGCCGCTGGAGGCGGCGCATGCTCAGATTCAGATCTCCGCAACGAGATCTTGTCCCGAGATCTTGTCCCGAGATCTCGTTGCTGAGATTTGAATTTGAGTATGCGGTGGCCATCTTTCCGGAGGCCCCTGGCGGCCATCTTTCAGGAGGCCACCGCGTTGCAGCAGCGGAGCTGCGGGGGGCTTTCGGGCTATGACGAAATGTCGGCGGAGCCCCTCACGCAGCACAGAGCCCCGCTGCCGCCACATCACAGAGCCCAGACAACACCGCACCACAGAGCACAGGGAGGCTGCATCGGGATCGCCGCCGCCACCGGATTTGTAAGTATATTGTGACCATAAGACGCACCCCCATTTTCCACCAAAATTTTTGGGGAAAAAAGTGCGTCTTATGGTCCAAAAAATACAGTACTTACTGCAAAGTCAAAAGTTTACTTACATGTCATTAGTATTTGGTACCTTTGCCCTTAAACTGAATGACTTGGGTCAAAAGTTTGGGATATCCTTCAACAAGTTTTTCACAATAGTTGGTCGGAATTTAGGCCCATTCCTTCTGACAAAAAACTGGTGTAACTGATCCAAGTTTGTAGGCCGCCTTCTTCGCACATGCCTTTTCAGCTTTTCCCATAAATTTTCAATAGGTTTGAGATCAGGGCTTTGTGATGGCCACTCCAAAACACGTATATTACTTACCGGTAATGTGTTTTTACAGAACCCATGACAGCACAGAGAGAGGGGATCCGCCCTTCAAGGACAGGAAACCTTCAAGATAAAAATGGCGGCTCCTCTCTCTGTACCAGTGGATTACAGAGCATGAGAGGACCTCTGAGTTAGTGTACACACATGAACCGTATTTTTCGGACCATAAAACGCACTTTTGTTCCTCCAAATTTGGGAGGCAAGTGTGGGTGCGTCTTATGGTCCAAATGTAACATGTGGGGAGGGAGGCAGCAGCGGAGTGAGATCGCACTGGGATCGCGCTCACAAGAGGCAGGAAAATGTCCCCGCTGCAGGAATCTGGCACTGGGGAAACTACATGATCCCAATGCTTAAATTGAAGTGTATATTCATTAGCCGCTTCCCTGCCCACCTGTCAGTGCGGAGCAGTGAGCGGGGAGCAGCAAATTAATATTCCTTCACTTAGACAGAGGACCCACATGGTTTCGCCAGAGCCAAATTCCTGCAGTGGCTGGGGAGATCGTGTGTCCGTTGGAGAAGGGAGCAGGAGCAGGGTGCCACAGGAGGGAGGGATGCCGCATACCTGACAGCACAACCTGGGCTGTGCTGATGATGACTGAGTGCTTTGGTCTAGTACCTGTGTGAGGTCATGAAGAGGGCGGGCTGGAGCATCACATGACCGCACAAAGCCCTCCCTCTTCTTTATGTCATCAGGTCCTGCAGACACGCACTAGAATCTGCAAGCTTCTTCTTACATGACCTGTGGAGAAGCAATAAGAGGGAGGGCTCTGTGCGGTGATGTCATGCTCCATCTCTTCATTACTTCACCACAGCGTGGCTGGCTGGCTTTGGGACCTTCACAAATAAGAATTAATTAAAATTATGTGGCACCCCTGAGGGTTCAGTCGCCACAGAGGTACTGCATCTCAGCCAGAGATGTGGTATCCCAGCTTTCAGGTAAGGTGGAAGCACTACACCTGGCTCTGGCAACAGTGCATCCATCACACACACATTAGCTGAGTTCATCTGGCAAGTCTGCAGCTAGAAAAGGGTGTTAGATGGTGGGTGGAGCTTGTGGGTCAGAGTTAAGGCACTGTCACACTTAGCGATCGCACTAGCGATCACGACAACGACACGACCTGGCGAGATCGCTAGTGCGATCGCTATGTGGTCGCTAGTTAATTTCCAAACACAAAGATCTCATCAGAGATCAGCGATCTGTATAACGACCTCTGCGGTTGTTGGGAAAACCTAGTCCCACCTGCGATGCTGGTAAAGTCGTTCATAAAGGGTGTCACACTCAGCGATTCAGGCTCACCAGCGGGACACCAACGACCAAAAAACGGCTCAGAACGTTTATAAGCGATCAGCGACATCTCAGCAGGGGCCACATCGCTGCTACATGTCACACACAGCTGCGTCGCTAACGAGATCGCTACTGCGTCATAAAATCGGTGACTCTTTAGCGATCTCGTTAGCGATCTCGCTTAGTGTGACAGTACCTTTAGAGGGAAGTGAGAGGAGAGTCTCCCCTTGGGGGAGGAAGGAGATAGACGTGTTAGACGGCTCTCCCAAAGGGGAGAGGGAAAGAGATACAACCGTGTAGCAGGCTCCAGTCCTGAGGAGCTGCTCACAGAGGGAAAGAAAGAAGTAAGGTTCCCTAGAAAGGAAAAGGGATTTCTCAGAGGCACGGCAGAGCTGAAGGCTGCCCATTGTGCTCGTTCCAGACTGGCGGACGCCAGCTGGGAGAATCCAGGTCACAGAAGGGACTCGGCCCCTAGACTAGTGGAGAACTTTATGACTCAGCTAGACAGCCGACAGCTGTGGTAACTTTAGGGATCACAGCCACAACCGCAAGTATCTTCTCCGGGAAGGAATGCTATATAGGATCAAGGAAATGCAGTGAGAGGATGTTATCAGACAGGATCCGCAGCTTCTAGACTGGGACACTGCTTAGCGAGGTGCTGGGTAGGAAGAAAGGAGTGAGAAATCAGCACAGTGAGATGGCCAGGGAAGGCATATACTGACAGGGAGCTTTTGGACTGGTGTTCTCCATCTGCCTGGGAGTTGGCTGGACCCAATACCTGGAGGACGTGGCACCAAGCAGGCAACTGTACTGCATGCACCTGAACTGTGAGTAAAGCCTTGGAAACTGCATCTGACTGTATCCTCTCAAGTTCTTCCTGCAAAGCACACTCCACTCTGCTACATCTCCCAGCACCATTACTCTTTCTACAACATCACCCTGCTCTGAGACCACAAGCTTTACCTGTGGAAAGCTATTCCAACTCTGCTGCATCACACAATCAGTCTCAGAGGATCTGCACCGCAGCGCTGGTCTTCTCTGACCAGAAACCACAGGTGGCGTCACGAACACTTCAATACAAACTCTTATCATCCCCTATAAATATTCCCCTTTTATTGGACGCCCAGGGCCACGGACCGGGTCACTGCCGCTGTGACCCATCCCTTTAAGACACCGGCCCGGTACCGAGTATCCTACTGCCTTGGCGGGCGATCCAATTACAACACATAAAAATTCACTCTGCCACTCCTGTGGTGAACTATAATTCCCAGCATGTCTTAGCATCTGCCGGACATGCTGGGAGTTATAGTTCTCACATGGGATCTTAAAGCAGCACCTCAGTGTTATTATTCAGTGCTTGAGTGGTGCTTTAAACATAAGCCCTGTGCTCCCATTCTTATACTCACCCTCCAGCGTCTTTTTATAGTACTTTACAGACAACACACTGGTCCCCCAGCACCATCTTCTACCCATAGTTTCCAACATAATAATAACATACTATTATATGTAATAACACCACATATATATATATATAGTATGTTATTTATGTTATTAAATATTTTACTACATTTTTTGATTCAAATATTTTCTCCCTACTTTCCACCTTTAAAAACTGTGTGCGTCTTATAGTCCGGTCATCTTATAGTTTGAAAAATACGGTATATAAATTTATACAAATTTTACAAATTATCCTTAACCCCACCTTAAGTGGTAAACTAAATACAATAACCCACCAAGCAGAAGGTGATGGCTTAGTAACAGGAGGAAATATAAGGGTGCTGTCATGGGTTCCGCAAAAACACATTACTGGTAAGTAATATACGTGTTTTTATCTGTCACCCATGACAGCACCAACGAGAGAATTTACAGAGAATTACAGAATTATTGAAAGTGGAAGGTGACGACCACGTAGCTGCCTTATAGATCTGTTCTATGGACACGTCCGCTCTTTCAGCCCAAGACGTTGTCATCGCTCTTGTAGAGAGGGCCCTCAGGTCGTCAGGGACCGGTCTTCCTGCTTCTACATAGGCCAACACAATAGCTTCCCTTATACACCTGGATAGGGTACCCTTCGAGACTCCCATCCCCTTCCTAGAACCCTGGAAGGAGATAAATAGAGCCCTATCCTTCCTCCAAGGTTTTGTTGCCAACAAATAGTAAAGAAGGCATCTCCTGAGATCTAGGGTGTGGAATTTCCTTTTCCTATCATTCTTTGGGTTAGGACAGAAGGAAGGCAGAGATATCTCCTGTGACCTAGGGAACCTAGATGCTACTTTAGGCAGATAGGCAGGATCAGGTTTTAAAACTACTCTATCATCAATTACCATGGTAAAGGGAGGATCATCTCATAGGGCCTGTATATTGCTTACTCTCCGTGCTGATGTAAGGGCTACTAAGAGTATAGTTTTTAATGTAATCAGTTTTATGGATCCTTATTAAGTTAAAGGCTCAAAGGGGGGGTTCTGTTAAAGTATTCAAGACCAGGTTCAAGTCCCATGGAGGGACCCTGGCCACCGGGATTGATCTTGATCTAGCGCATGCCTTAATAAACCTGACCACCCACCAGTTACCCGTGAGTTTGTAATTATACAAAGACCCCAAGTGTGGTACCTGAACTATTAAGGTACTAACCTCCAGGCCCTGTTCCTGCCCCTTCTGAAGGAACTCCAGGATTTCTTTTAGGGGCACTTTCCCTTCCAGAGAACACCCTGTAGATGACAAGAATTTTTGTAGTGATCGGCTTCCTACTCGCAAGCAAGGTAGAGCTCTGGTTGGTAGAAAACCCCTTACTCTCTAGCACTGACCTCTCAAGTTCCAGGCTGTTAAGTGCAGCCCAGTTACCTTAGGATGGAACATGGGCTCTTGAGCTAGAAGGTCCGGGATCTCTGGAAGGACCCACGGTTCAGTGACTGACATGTTCCTCATCAACACGAACCAGGGCCTCTTGTGCTAAAACATTGTTATGAGTACTACTCTTGCCCTGTCCTGCCTGATCTTCCTGAAAACTGCTGGTATTAGACAGACAGGGGGGAAGGCTTAGGCCAGGGTGAAGTCCCATTTGATCCGAAAGGCGTCTATCGCCTGAGGATTTTCTTTTGGGTCCAGGAAGCAGAACCTCTCCACTTTGCTGTTCTGTCGAGTGGCGAAAAGGTCAATTTCCGGCCGCCCACACATGTCCACCAAGATGCCTGAATATTGCCATTTTGAGAGACCATTCACCCTGCAGAAGTGGTCTGCAGCTCAAAAAAACTGCTGTCATATTGTCTTTTCCCCTGATGTGAAGTGCAGATAGTGAAAGGATGTTTCTCTCCACAAGGCTGAAAATCTGCTTGGAAACATACATTAGGGAACGGGACCGTGTACCCCCCTGATGATTTAGGTATGCAACTGTGACTTGGTTGTCCGACAATATTTTCACATGATGGCCTCCAGGAACGGTAGGAGACTCTGCAATGCATTCTCTACTGCCCTAAGCTCCCACATATTTGAGGAGGCTTCCTTTTCTATTGCTGACCACTTTCCCTGAACCAGATGGTCATCCAGATGTGCTCCCCCACCCCCTGGGACTGGTGTCTGTGGTAACTACCCTGGTGACTTGAGGAAACCACGGGACCCCTCCCGATGGGACTTTATCTCCAACAACCAGCGGAGTGAATGTATAACCTCTTGAGGCAGTGCCAGTGTACCCGCCAGATACCCCTTCATGGTACGTTGGCTTTCCAAGACGAACCCCTGCAACTCTCTTGAGTGGATCTGGGCCCACTTCACTGCCGGAATACATGAGGTCAGGGAGCCCTAAAGGGACATAGCACTTCCGAGGGACATTACTGGATTTTGTATTGATCTGGAAAGAAGACTGAGCAACTTTTCCTTCTTTTGGACACTCCTGCTTGCAATAGTTGAGTAAGAGTCCTAGAAAGATTTGTGTCCTTTGTGGGTCAAACCTTGATTTTTCTAGGTTCAAACACCACTCTAAGCTTTCTAAGATTGTGGCTATGTTCCTCACTTGACTGTGGCAGTGAGTGAAAGAACAGCCTACTATAAGTAAGTCATCCAGGTATGGGATGACCAGTCTGTTTCTTTCGCTGAAGTGGGCCGTAACCTCCTCTATTAACTTCGTGAATACACGAGGGGCCACTGCCAGGCCAAACGGAAGGGCCTTGTACTGGAGGTTCCTTGTTGTGCCCCCTACTGGTACCACCACTCTGAGATATTTCCTGAACGCTACGTGTATTGGCACATGGTAATATGTGTCCTTCAGGTCTAGGACGGCCATATAGCAACCCGGAAAGAGCAGTTGAATTGCTGATTTTAATGATTCCATCTTGAATTTTTGAATCTTCAAGAATTTGTTCAGGCTCTTCGGACTGAAAATTATCCTGTACGAGCCATCCGACTTATTTATTAGAAACAGAGGAGAATAGAAGCCTTCCCATTCTTCTCCTGCTGGTACCTCCTGCATAACATTTTTCTTTAACCCCTTCATGACCCAGCCTATTTTGACCTTAAAGACCTTGCCATTTTTTGCAATTCTGACAAGTGTCCCTTTATGAGGTAATAACTCTGGAACGCTTCAACGGATCCTCGCGATTCTGAGATTTTTTTTTCGTGACATACTGTGCTTTATGTTAGTGGTAAATTTAGGTTGATTATTTTTGCGTTTATTTGTGAAAAAAACGAAAATATGGCGAAAAATTTCAAATTTTCAATTTTTATTCTGTTAAACCAGAGAGTTATGTGACACAAAATAGTTAATAAATAACATTTCACACATGTCCAAAAAATTTTTCTGTTAGGAAGTTATAGGGGTTAAAAGTTGACAGGCGATTTCTCATTTTTACAACAAAATTTACAAAACCATTTTTTTAGGGACCACCTCACATTTGAAGTCACTTTGAGGGGTCTAAATGGTAGAAAATACCTAAAAGTGACACCATTCTAAAAAACTGCACCCCTCAAGCTACTCAAAACTACATTCAAGAAGATTATAAACCCTTCAGGTGCTTCACAGGAACTAAAGCAACGTGGAAGGAAAAAAAAGAACATTTTAATTTTTCCAACAAAAATTTTCTTTTAGCATAAATTTTTTCATTTTTACATTGGCAACAGGATAAAATGGATCCTAAAATTTGTTGGACAATTTCTCCTGAGTACACCGACACCTCATATGTGGTCATAAACCACTGTTTGGGCGCACGGCAGGGCCCAGAAGAGAAGGAGCGCCATTTGACTTTTTGAATGGAAAATTAGCTCCAATCGTTAGCGGACACCATGACGCGTTTGGAGAGCCCCTGTGTGCCTAAACAGTGAAAAACCACCATAAGCGACACCATTTTGGAAACTAGACCCCTTAAGGAACTTATCTAGATGTGTTGTGAGCACTCTGAACCCACAAGTGCTTCACAGAAGTTTATAAAACAGAGCAGTGAAAATAAAAAATCATTTTTTTCCTCAAAAATGATTTTTTAGCCCGCTATTTTTTATTTTCACAAGGGTGACAGGAGAAATTGGACCACAAAAGTTGTTGTGCAATTTGTCCTGAGTACACCAATACCCCCTATGTGGGGGGAACCACTGTTTTGGCACATGGGCGAGCTCAGATGGGAACAAGCACCATTTTGAAATGTAGACTTGATGGAATGTTCTGCGGGCTTCATGTTGCGTTTGCAGAGCCCCTGATGTGCCTAAACAGTAGAAAACCCCCAAAAGTGACCCCATTTTGGAAACTAGACCCCCAAAGGAGCTTATTTTGATGTGTAGTGAGAACTTTGAATGCCCAGGTGCTTCACAGAAGTTTATAACGCAGAGCCGTGAAAATAAAAAATAATTTATCTTCCTCAAAAAATGATTTTTTTAGCCCCCTATTTTTTATTTCACAATGGTTACAGGAGAAATTGAACCCCAAAAGTTGTTGTCCAGTTTGTCCTGAGTATGCTGGTACCCCATATGTGGGGGGGAACCACTGTTTGGGCACACGTCAGGGCTCGGAAGGGATGTAGTGACGCTTTGAAATGCCGACTTGATGGAATGGTCTGCGGGCATCTTGTTAAGTTTGCAGAGCCCCTGATGTGCCTAAACAGTAGAAAACCCCCACAAGTGACCCCATTTTGGAAACTAGACCCCGCAAGGAACTTATCTAGATGTGTGGTGAGCACCTTGAACTCCCACGTGCTTCACAGAAGTTTATAATGCAGAGCTGTGAAAACAAAAAATAATTTTTTTACTCAAAAAATGATTTATTATCCCGCAATTTATTTTCACAAGGGTAGCAGGAGAAATTGGACCCCAAAAGTTGTTGAACAGTTTGTTCTGAGTACGCTGGTACCCCATATGTGGGGGGGAACCACTGTTCGGGCACACGCCGGGGCTCGGAAGGGAAGTAGTGACGTTTTGAAATGCCGACTTTGATGGAATGGTTTGCAGGCGTCATATTACGTTTCCAGAGCCCCTGATGTGCCTAAACAGTAGAAACTCCCCACAAGTGACCCAATTTTGGAAACTAGACCACCCAAGGAACTTATCCAGATGTGTGGTGAGCACTTTGAACCCCCAAGGGCTTCACAGAAGTTTATCTGCCCGGGCATGAAAATAAAAAAATCATATTTTTTCCACAAACATGATCTTTTAATCCCCAATTTTTTTATTTTCTCAAGGGTAACATGAGAAATTAGACCCCAAAAGTTGATGTCCAATTTGTCCTGAGTACGCTGATATCCCATATGTGGGAGGAAACTACTGTATGGGCACACGTCGGGGCGCGGAAGGGAAGTAGTGACGTTTTGAAATACCGACTAGATGGAATGGTCTGCGGGCGTCATGTTAGGTTTGCAGAGCACATGATGTGCCTAAACAGTAGAAAACACACCCACAAGTGACCACATTTTTGAAAATAGATCCCAAAGGAACTCATCTAGATGTGTGATGAGCACTTTGAATCTCCAAGTTCTTCACAGAAGTTTATAATGCAGAGCCGTGAAAATAAAAAATCATTTTTTTCCACAAAAATAATTTTTTTAGTCCCCAATTTTTTATTTTCCCAAGGGTAACGGGAGAAATTAGACCCCAAAAGTTGTTGTGCAATTTTTCCTGAGTACACCGATACTCGATATGTGGGGGTAAACCACTGTTTGGGCATACGTCGGGGACTTTTTGAATGCAAAATTGTCTGGAATAAATGGTAGTGCCATGTCGCGTTTGGAGACTCCCTGATATGCCTAAATAGTGGAAACTCCTCAATTCTAACTCCAACCCTAAC
>VIAB01038828.1:7289-23923 GCA_009801035.1 Oophaga pumilio
CTCATCGCTGGGAGCGTTTCTCTGTCCAGACTGCGTAGGCGCATCGCGCTTGCGCAGTCTATAAAAGCTTTAGACAGTGACGCTCCCAGCGTTATATTATAGATCCAATCATGCTACAGTGCAGGCACCTGCATGATAAATGTATTTTTTTTTTCTCCAAGTAACATACGGTATGTAAAATAGGGGGCAAGTCACTGAGGGATCAGTAGCCTTTCATAAGCATACAGATAAATATGTAAGCAGAGCACCACATAAAGACCCCTGCCCTCCCACCACAGTCTGCCCTGAAGCACGAGATTCTCATTGACTGAAAACTACAAATAGAGATTACACAACCACAAGATGGTATCATTTTAAAGGGAACCTTTCAGCAGTATTGTGCCTCACTGACCTGCCCCCTAGCTTGCATAATGAACATCAGTACATGCGTAAAAAAAAACAAATGGCAAACATGCGATTTTGCAACTGCCTGCAGGTTTTTTTTTTTTTTAAATGTATGTAGATTTTCATTATGCAAACTAGGGGGCAGATCACTGAGGGATCAGTAGTGACCTGTCAGTAGTCTACATTATGAATATCTAATCGGAGCACCACATACACCCACCCTGCCTTAAGGCATGAGAATCTCATTAACACAAAACTGAAAATAAGGATTAAAGAACAACCATAAGACTGATTTCATCAACCAAGGTATCATTTTACTCCGTATAATGGTGCCAACCTGACAGTGTTTGTAGGTTACTGTGCACAATCCTGCTGACAGGTTCACTTAAAGATAATTGTGATTGCTATATTTACCAACTCCCATACAGACAAATGCTTACCTGGGCCTTTTTTGAGAGCTCAGTAAAGGTCTGTTTACATGGACCAACCAGCAGCTCAATATGGATACAAATCAGTAAAAAAATAACTTTTTTGCCGATTGACGGTCAAACAGACTGGTGAATCGGTTTTTCTGCCTGTTTAGAGGCAGAATAAAGCAAACGATGCGCACTTAAAATGCACCTGTCAGGTTGGACCAAGGGCTTATGTACAGAATTATAGAATGCTGTAGATAAGCCCCTAAAAGCAGTGGTTGCATCTTATAGCGGCCAAAACAGGGGACAGGATCTCTTTAACGTTCTATATTAGGTTGCGATGTTTTTTGGCAGCTTTACACAGGGTGATGCACTTGCAAGAACCTTTTTTTTTTTCACAATCTGTCATGTCACCCAATGAACAAGCGTTGTGATCGTCGGCCTGTTTACGCGTCAAGGTAATCGTGAAACAAGCATTTTTAACAAGGTTTATTAACGAGTATGTTGCAGTGTAAATGTCTGTCCGACGTTTTGTGGCGGAAGCTTATCTGCTTGCAGAATAAAAGGGTTGGTTAACTTTAAATTTAGGTTGCCGATCCTTCTCTTCCCCCACATTATCTCTCAGCAGGAACCCATACATAATAGATGGTCTGCAAAAATAAGAGTTTGGCTAACTACAGTCTAGTGTGTATGGGGGCCTTTAAGAGATTTTCGCCGTGAGAAGTTATATCCTATCTGTAGGAAGGGTATAACTTCTAATTCCTTAGACCCCACACAATCCCAAGCCCTATTTTGAATGGAGCGTAGACCAAACATTTGCTACTTCGCTCCATTCATTCTTAATGGGACTGCCAGAGATGGCCAAGCTTTCTAGCTTCTGCTTTTTTATTGAAAATGAAAGCTGCATTAATTAATTGGTGGGGGAAGTCTAATTACTGTCTAAATGCATTTTCTTGAAAAGCACTTTTTTTTCCCCCTATTTTTATTTTAAGAATAAAATGATCAATGCAATGTTTGCTGCTGCCCTTGTTTGGTGTTTAAAACAGAAAAGAAAGATGTCTGTCTGGGCTTGTAATTTTATTTTGACAAATATTAATACATAAAATGTTAACCCCCCACTGGGGTTATTTGTCCTTGGGTTGAAGGGTTGGAAATCGTGCCAAATGGGATAACATTGCCGGTGGACTTCCAGGGGAGGAGTACGGGGGAGGCCTTCGTGCAGTTTGCTTCACAGGAAATAGCTGAAAAGGCTCTAAAGAAACACAAGGAGAGAATAGGGCACAGGTGGGGATGGATGGTTGGATGTCACTTTTCTTATGGTATAGATGCGTAACTTTAATAATATTTTAGAATTTGTAATGTGTATGAGTTGGTTCTAAAGTGGATTTATTGGCTTAACGTTATCATGAAATTATATTAGTACTGCCATAAGAAAATGTGATTGACTGTTTTATTTATGTATAGTATATGGTATCAAATGCAATTGATAACTTGTCACAATGGGTTTACTTGCACCTGTGACTATATACAGACCATGTGTGCTTTATATATCTTATGTTGTAATGACTCATGCACCATACTGAGACACAATCTATGGTCAAATATTAAGATTACAGTAAGTGTTCGCTACATTTTTGTTAAAATATATGTAGATTAAATTTATACTGTCACATATCAGGATTGCATTAGTAGCTTGTGAATATGTATCTTGCTACACTTTTAATTTCCTCCCAACTTTTCTAGGTATATAGAAATATTTAAAAGCAGTAGAGCAGAGGTTCGTACACACTATGATCCTCCCAGAAAGCTTTTTGGTATGCAGCGCCCAGGGCCTTATGATCGACCTGGTATGGGGAGAGGCTACAATAATTTGGGAAGAGGTTTTGATCGAATGAGGCGTGGTGGATATGGTGGAGGTAAGCATAAGTGTTTTTGCTAGACTTCTGTAACCTGTTTGTTCTAACGTGGAGGGGGAGGGGGAGCACTCCTGGTACCAATGTCAAAAAAGGGGCATTAATGGTTTACAACAGGAAAATTTCCTCAGGCTGATTTAAAACAAACACATTTAGAAAATTACTGATTTTTTTTTTTTTGTTTGTTTTATTGAGATTTTAAAATGTAATAAAATGTTAGCGTTGGGTGTTGCAATTAAAATACATGGCTGGAAAAAAGAGGCCTTGAAGTTTTGATCACACGGCATCATGGTGAATTGCCTATACTGTGGGTTTTAAATAACAAGTCTTTCTGTTCTGCAGGCTACAGTGGTTATGAGGAATATAATGGATACAATGAATATGCATTTGGTGCAGACCAAAGGTTTGGAAGAGGTAGATCTTATAGCTGTTGTACTTGCCCACACTCCTTATTGTCCTCTTTTTTTTGCCCTTAACTTTGCATGTGTTATTTTTTACCAACAGTTTCAGACCATAGATATGCAGATGGATCCAGCTTTCAAAGCACAACTGGTCACTGTGTACATATGAGAGGTCTCCCTTACAGAGCAACTGAAACTGACATATATACTGTAAGTATAGTAAGTCTACTATATTTAAGTGTCTGCCTCCAGGAGGCATATACGCCAGAAAATGATGCACAACAAAGCACACGTTGACTGTTGGCATTGATAGTCAATGGGCCTGAAGGCTCATACTCTCGAATCCCGTTTTTGTAGGGGGGAGATAAGTAAATAAGCTCCGACGGGACCAGTGAACATGGGACAAACTGCAGTGTGGAAGGGTCTTAAGCAGTATTCTAAGTTGGCTTCATGTATACCAGACTTTTTTTTTTTTTTTAGGAAAATATTGGTTCAACCACCATATTCCTCATTTATTGCAACGTATCTCCTTGGTGGTCCTGCTAGCCTTTACATGCTTCTATAGGAGTTGATTATCATAACCCTATCAGATGAGTGTACCTATAATATTTTACACCACTTAATTATCACATAAGAACAGATTTGCACTTTGTCTCCAGTTTTACCATTTGATTTAGGCACTGACACGCCCTCTGTGTCATGGTCTAATCTGTAGTACAAACAGGTCTAGGCACACAGCTTCCTCCAGGTGGTTTGAGGCACTCTAGTCCTATGCAGGATGAATTCTTTGTGAAATGGTCCATATCTAAAGGCCCCTTTACACATAGCGACGCACCAGCGATCACGATAACGATCCGACCAGGCAAAGATCGCTGGTGCGTCGTTACATGATAGCTAATTAGCTTTCAAACAGTCCGATCTCCTCAACGACTCAAGACAGATCAGTGATTTGCATAACGACCTCATAGGTCGTTGAGTCCTTGTCACACTACTTTATTGTCACCGATTCCGACCCCGGTGGGCATGCTTCAGCAGACAGAGCAGTCCTTTGATGAATAAAATGAATCCACGAATAACAGCGCAATAGCGATTCAGACAGGGACGCTGAAGCAACCGCGGTGTGATTTCAGTTAAAATATCAACGCTATAGCGACTCACACGAGAACGCAGAAGGCAAACGGGTTAATACCATCCCCTGCACAGGAACAAAGAATGGAAGGAGGTGCTACAGCTTTGTCGCCCTATTTTCACACATTGGGAGCGCTGTACTCACCAATAGGGGCAGAGGGGGCGTGACCTGTAACATAGCTTTGTCACGCCTGCGTCGCTAACGAGGTCGCTCGTTTTTAAGCAAACACAGCGATTAGTGCTGGCCAGCGGGACGCCAACGATGGAAAAATGGACCAGCGCATTCGAGCACAATCAGTGATAGCCAGCGGGGGGGCCGCTCGCCGCTACATTTCACACGTGGCGAGATCGCTACCGATGACGCTGTTGCGTCACAATATCGGTGACGCTTGAGCGATATCGCTAGCGATCTCGCTATGTAAAGGCCCCTTTACTCAGAGGACACAAACCCCCAGGTAGCTCGTATCGTGAAGGCCAACACCTTGCACCTTTCTGATCCAGCGTACCTTAGTGACGTGATAGATAAGATTAACTTCCTCTCAAAAGTGGCCTTTTCTGCATCTGGCTTTGCTGTGCGTCTTGAGTCAGCAAGGCCTGTATGGTCTGTGCCAGGGGTCCTCAAAATTTTTAAACAGTTCACTGTCCCTCAGACCATTGGAGTAAAAAAAAAAAAAAAAACCTGAACAAATTCCTATGCACACTTCACTTATCTTATTTTGAAGTAAAAAAACTAAACAAGAACAAATACAATATTTAAAATGAAGAACAAGTAAAGTTAAATCAACAAACTTACCGATATTTCTACAAAAACAATATATCAGCAATAAAATTGCCCACACAGACTGCACATAAATGCGGTCTGATCAGTGCCCATCAATGCAGCATTGCCAGGCCACATCATTCCAGCCTCAGCAGTGCCCATATTCGTGGAACTCCTCTTTTACCTCAGGATCAGACTGGTGTGGGCCTGGAGTCCCCAATAGGCATGCTAGACTGGACCAGGCGTTAAAAAAATAAACAAGTGCATACTGGTATTATGTCCTCTGCTGCTCTGAAGAGGTGCCCGCTCAACTCCGTCTTCTGGCACAGGCGGCGTGACGTCATCAGGCAGCGTGATGACAATCACGTCGTCTATGCTGCATATGGAGCCGCAAGTCTTCCGGAGTGGCAGCACATCGCCTTTTCTCGTTGTTTCGTGATTACAGGGCCGGCCGACATTGAACCGTAGTGAAGCTCAATGTCGGCCGAGCCCAGGGGCCAGATAAATGTCCTCGGCAGGCCGCATGTGGCCCGCGGGATGTAGTTTGAGGACCCCTGGTCTGGGCTTAGCACCTTCAATGTTTATTTTCTAGGGCTTCTCGGGAGCATCTTCTAGACATCTTGTCAATTACTGGCATGGTGGCTCAGTGTTAGCACTGCAGCCTTGCAGTGCTGGGGTCCTGGGTTCAAATCCCACCAAGGACAACATCTGCAATGAGTTTGTATGTTCTTCCCGTCTTTGCGTGGGTTTCCTCCGGGCACTCCAGTTTCCTCCCACATTCCAAAGACATACCGATAGGGAATATGGATTGTGAGCCCCATTGGGGACAGTGCCAATAATGTCTGTAAAGCGCTGTGGAATTAATGGCGCTATATAAATGAGTAAAATAAATTACTGCATACCTCTAAAGTCCCTTTGCAGGGCTTCCTTTGGGTCACCACAACTGGCAAGCCTGCACTGTAGCTGTTTGCTGCTCCACTTGTCCAGCTCCTGGTCCACAGGCTTACAGTCTAAAAAGGGCTCTTAGTGTTCTATCCTTCCTCAGCCAGCATACCAGGTCTCGGTGTATGCTGGCTTTTCACAAATAGATTTTAACCTTTCTCCCCAGAGTTGCTAGTTGTGCTCCTCCTTGCATGCATACAATGGAACTTTGGGACCTTTATAGGGATTTGCCAAGAATGTCATAAAATTGCGCTCATGATGTAAATCAAACGGCAGTCTGTCCTAGTCACATGTTCACAAGGGCTGCAGTCTGAAAAACACAGCTACTGAGACCTGTCTCAAGTGAAAGGAGCTGTATTCTAAGTACACATACCTCCATGAGCTGAGTAGAATGGTTGTGACATCAGAATGCTGTCAGTGAGGGAAATGGCTATTCTTTTAGTTATGCCTTTTAATGGCTGATAAAAATAAAATAAATGATGTTACAAAGCAGGCTTTCGAGACTTGTTAGGTATAAGTGGTATAACAAAGTATCTGAAAAAACAAATACCGTATTTTTCGGTCCATGAGATGCACTTTTTTCCCCCAAAATTTTTGGGGAAAATGGGGGTGCGTCTTATGGTTGCAATGTACTTACAATCCGGTGGCGGCGGTCCCAATGCAGCCTCTGGTGCTGTGCAGCCTCCGATGCGGTGGTGTCGGGGCTCTGATGTGGCTGCAGCGGGGTGCGGTGGTGTCGGTGCAGCCTCCGGTGCGGTGGTGTCGGGGGTCTGATGTGGCTGCAGCGGGGCTCTGTGCTGCGTGGGGGGCTCCGCCGGCATTTCGTCCTAACCGCGAAAGCCCCCCGCAGCTCCGCTGTTGCGTGGCTTCCTGAAACATGGCCGCCAGGGGCCTCCGGAAGGATGGCCGCCGCAACGAGAAATTCAAATCTCGTTGCCGAGATCTCGTTGCTGAAATTTAAATTTCTCGTTGCGGCGGCCATCTTTCCGGAGGCCCCTGGCGGCCATGTTTCAGGAAGCCACGTGTTGCAACAGCGGAGCTGCGGGGGGCTTCCGCGGTTAGGACGAAATGCCGGCGGAGCCCCCCACGCAGCACAGAGCCCCGCTGCAGCCACATCAGAGCACCGACGCCACCGCACCGGAGGCTGCATTGGGATCGCCGCCGCCGGATTGTAAGTACATTGCCACCCCACAGCCACCTCACAAAGCACTCCTGCAACACAGAGCACCACCACCGCACCAGCCTGGACCACCGAACGACCCCTGTGACCACTCCTCTACCTGTGCTGATCCCTTCGCTGGTAACCTAAATTCGGACTGTAAGACTTGACCCCCATTTGACACTTTTCCCCCCCCCCCTATTTTCCTTCTGAAAATTTGTGGTGCGTCTTATGGTCCGAAAAATTCGGTATATGCACAAAAAAGGCATGGCATAATAAATGGACATTTTAAATAATCCGCTCCAAATGAATCCTTAATTGCATTAGATTAGAGGTGTAAAAGTTTTAAAGTCTCAATATCAATGTAAGATCAGATACCTGGTGCTCCCAATGTCTCAAGCAGTTTCCTCAGATTTTGTAGTGAGTCATAAATCCTTAAAGATCAAGTCCTGTGTGGAAGGAATCAGATTTAATAAGTTTGTATTCCAAAACCCTTCAATGTTTTTGTGATTTAAAGTCACATTTTATGTTGTCTCCTGGACCTCAAATTTTTGGCCATCGGTAAATGTTTTTCTTTTTATAATAGTGTGGTGATGAGACCTAATCCTTGCTCTGTTTCTTCCAAATAGACCTCCTGCAAAAATGTTGGTTTTGCCCCAAATTTTTCATTTTCACAATGGGAACGAAGCAAAATGGATCATACAAATTGTTGTGCAAATTCTCCTGAGTACATTGATGCCCCATATGTGGTCAAAAACTACTTTTGAGGCACAGTGCACAGCTCAGAAAGGAAGACATGCCATATTGGAGTTCCAATTTTGCTGGAATGGTTTAAGGCTGCCATGTCACATTGGCAGAGCCCAGAGGTGCCAGGACAGTAGAACCCTCCCACACCCCATAATTGACCTCATTTTACAAACCACCCCCCAATGAAATCATTTAGGGTTGCAGTGTGCATGTTAATGCCACATGTCTCACAGAAATTTTATACCATTGAGCAGTGAAGAAAGAATAACATTTTTACTACTAAAATATTTTTAGCCCAAAATTTTTAACCTTTTTTTTTTTTTTTTTTTTTAATAAGGGCTAATAGGAAAAAATAGACCTCAGTTAGTTTGATATCTCCTGATTGTGTCAATACCCTACATGTAATAGGGGAACTACTTTGAGTCACAGTGCAAAGCTCAGATGTGACGGATCATCATAATTTAGCGCAGATTTTACTGTTGTGGTTTGTGGATGCCATGTCTCATTGGCAGCACCCCTGAGGTGCCAGAACAGCAAGAACCTCCATAAATGACTCCCATTTCACAAACTACGCCTCTCAATGAAATCATCTAGGGGGGCAGTGACCATATTGGGCATTGAAGGAAAATAAAAAGTACACTTTTGCCACAAAAAAGTTTTGTCCCAGATTTTACATTTCCACATGGCTAAAAATGACACAAATTTGTCACAATTTCCGCTGAATATGCCAATGCCGAATATGTGGCTGTATGGTATTGCGAGACTCGGAATGGACGTTGCACTATTTTTCTCCTGGAGCACAGACTTGCATAGAATAGTGTGGATTCAGTATACAGAGCCCCCTAAGTGCTAGATTAGCAAAATCCATTTTTTTTTTACCACTCTATTCTGATTTTTGGGAAGCCGAATGAACAAAAAACAGCAATTTAGGAATATTTAAATGGAACCTATCAGCGCCATTATACTGAATAAAATGATACCTTGGTTGATGAAGTCTGTCTTGTGGTTGTTTCTTAATCTTTATTTTCAATTTTGTGTTAATGAGATTCTTGTGTCCTAGGCGGGGTTCATGTATGTGGTGCTCGGATTAGATATTCATAATGCACACTGCTGACAGGTCCTGATCTCACTGACCTGCCTCCTAGCTTGTATAATAAATACCATCACATACTGAATAAAAAAAAAAAAACTTCTGCAGGCAGGTGCCGTCCGTGGCATGTGCACTACAGCATAATCGTATGTTTACTCTGCACTTAATCCCTTTATTCAGTATAACGACCTGACACTGTAGGTTACTATGCATAATCCTACTGACAGGTTCTCTAAGTTTTTTGTGTCTTTCCATATGTGGTAAAATTGATAGGCAGCTTTATTCTTTGGGTTACCGTATTTAGTTAGTTTAACAAATTGTTTTTTGCATCACTATATTATGAGGGCTATAACTTCTTTATTCTGCTGATGGAGCTGTATGGCGGCTTGTTTTTTCTGGGACAAAATTACTTTTTCAGAGATACCATTTTTATTTACACTTGTTTATTTTGTTCGGCAGTATGATGAAAAAGCATAGTTTTTTGCCTCGTGATCTTTTTTTTTCTTAACGGTCTTGGTTCCTCTATTGGACCTTAATTTTTCACTCTTGATTGCTGGTATAATACATTGCAACACTTTATACATGTCAGTGCTGCGTTAACAGAAGCCTCTTAGACCATGCTCTGAGTTTTCTCCCAGGTGCTGCTATTTCAGGACTGTGGCCAAGTACCTATATGAAACTATTAACCTGCAGATTTACCCTTAATTTTCCAGTTAACAGCATTCAGTCCTTTAAGTTCACTTGATGCAAACAAGTCTGCTGAAATACTGCACCCTTCAGCCCACCTCTATCAGTGCTCTACAAATACTTGCTATAGGACAAACTACTGTCTGCCCATTATGTGTAATATGGAGTACAGTGCTCTTAGTTTCTTTCTTTCTGTTTGCAGTTTTTCTCTCCATTGAATCCAGTCAGAGTTCACATAGAAATAGGAGCAGATGGCAGAGTAACTGGAGAAGCTGATGTTGAGTTTGCTACTCATGAAGATGCTGTGGCTGCAATGTCCAAAGATAAAGCAAATATGCGTAAGTAACCATTTATACATTTCCGTGGCAAAGCTGAATAGATCACATAAGCACCCATTTTGTGCACTAGGTTCTTTTCTTCACCGCACACGACGTGTGGTGTTTTAGTGAGATGCGAGATACCATTTCTCGGGCTTAAAAGGGTTGTCTGGGCAAAACAAAAATTCAGTGATGAGGTATGTTTAAAAAAAACAGCGCATCATAACACATCAGAATGTGCTGCTCAAGTCAGCTGACCTCTGCATCTAATCAGAAGCGCACACCACAAATCAGTTAGTAGGGGTATGATTTGAGGGAGTCTTGTTTGTCCTTCTAAATAACCAATCTCCTAGCAAAAAAAAAAAAAATTTGCCTGGAAAACCCATTTAACCCCTTCCTACTGCCAGGATATAGATAAGACATGTGTAGGTGTATGAATGTTAATATATATATGTATGTAGGTGTGGGTATATCCGTCACCATTTCCTTTTTGTGGTCTTTCGCAATTTCTTTTTTTTTTTTCCTCTCCTGCTCTTGTCCGCCCTTTTTAGTGTTTACATAACCATATGAGGACTTTGTTTTATGGCTGGACTAATTGTGGCTTTGAATGGCACCATTAATTATACAATTTCATGCTAATAAATGGGGGGGGGAGTGCAGTGAAACTGGGAGGTGGGATACATTCTGCAATTTTTTTATTTTTTTTTTGGGACTTTAAAAACAAAGTAATTACTGCTTGGTGAAAGGAACTAGGTAACATGATTCTCAAAGTTGGTTTGACTACATCAATCCTGAATTTGTATACCGTATATACACGTGTATAAGCCGAGATATTCAGCACTTTTTTTTTTTTGTGCTGAAAATGCCCCCTCGGCTTATACACAAGTCATTGTGAAGAAACCAGCGGGGGCGGGGGTTCAGCGGTAGGAGCCAGTGACTGGGAAACCATATTCACCCTCTTGTGCAATTGCTGAACGTCCCCTGCAATCCTCCATTGTTCCGGCTTCCTGCAGCTCTCCTGTGCTGAGCGGTCACGTGGTACCGCTCATTAAGGTCATGAATATGGACGAAACTCCACTCCCATAGGCGTGGCGTCCATATTTATGGCCTAAATGAGTGGTTCCACGTGACCGCTCAGTACAGGAGAGCTGTAGGAAGCCGGGCCAATGGAGGATGCAGGCGACGTTCAGTGATTGCACAGGAGGGTAAGTATGGAGGACGGCAGAGCACTGAGGAGCATGGGGGAGGACAAGGAGCTAATCCATACATAGAAGGATGGGATGGGGAGCCAAGCCATGCATACTGGGAGGGGGAGAGCCAAACAGCATGACAGGGATGAGGGGACAATGTACACCCGGCTTATACTCGAGTCAATAAGCTTACCCAGTTTTCCGTGGCAAAATTAAGGGCCTCGGCTTATACTCTGGTTGGCTTATACTCTTGTGTATATATAGTATATTTTTCTCTTTATCCCCTTTTTTTTTGTTCAGTTTACTTTTCAGGTTAATTTTATATTTTGATCAGACTTTTACGGACAGAGTAATGACACACACCGCAACCTTCCCCATCAGAGAGGGCTGCCCTTTGTCCTCCTGCTCTGCACTGATCAATGCGATCGGTACAGAGCAGGAGAGGAAGCCATGGGGACCTGAACAGAGGCTGCAGGAGCTGAGCAGCGGAAGGAACTGAAAGGTCCTTGGGTTGTGGAAAGTCCTTCAGCTGCTTGGCTCATGCAGCCTCTGTTCAGTCCTGATCAGGAACTGCAAGGTGTGTGTATATAATGTAGGGAAAGGGCAAATAGATCTGATTAAAATAGCTTTGTTTTACATATCAAATTATACATTTTTTTGATGGGTTTTCTTTTTGTGTGTGCTTGGAATTGAAGTAACTATTCAAAAAATACGACATGTACATGTGTTGTGTCCGTCTTTGGTGCAGGCTCGCACACTGAGCCTGAATATTTTCCTTCAGATAATGACTGATTTAGGCTACATTCCCAAGATGAGCTTTTGGTGAGTTTTGGACTATGTATATTTTTACTAAATCAAAATCACAGCATCTTACAGTTTCAGTAAATTTGTCATTTGTAGAAATTTCATATGCACTGTGCTTTTATTTTAATCAACATAAGCTGACCTGCAGTGTTTCAAATCCCCATCATGTCAATTTCTTTTGCAGAGTTCTCTGTGCAGATGTTCACCATACTTGCATTAGAAAAACATTAAAAAATGCACATGTAGTTTTAGTATGTTTCTACTGCGGAAATGCATCAATTATGCATGAAATCTGCGCCTAAAGTATATCAAAGTCCTGTCAAAGCCAAAAACCAAGAAGTATAAAAAAAACAGCGGCTTTTATTTAAAGCATGACACACCATAAAGAGACAAACGCAGTGACAAATGAATGTTAAACAAAAATGTGCACAAACATGCAATACAAAAAAATTTAAGTATCCTAATTTATATAATGGGTGCAGAAATGGTGAAGAAATTTTGCAGCGTCAAAAACTCACAAAAAGCTCATTGTGGGAAAGTAGCCTTAATAGAACCACGTGATGGCCGACCAGCTGCCATTTCACCCCGCTTGGAAATTGATTCTCATTTTCAGTACATAGTATGGTAAAGTGAATGGTGTCATTCAAAAACTTCAAGTCGTCCCGCAAAAAGAAAAAAAACAATCTCTTGTATGGCTATGTGAACTTAAAAAGTTATGGATTTTGAAAGGGGGAAAAATACAATAGTGAATGCAAAAAATGAAAATATCTGGGTCCTTAGCGTTAAATATATATTTGTATAAATTTTGAAATTTATTTATTTTTTTATATCTATACAGAACACAGATATGTGGAGCTGTTTCTTAATTCAACAGCTGGTGGATCTAGCAGTGCATATGGTAGCCAGTTGATGGGAGGACTTGGTACGTGTTAAGTCATGTTTCTGTGCTTTAAATTTGCGATAATCTTTAAAACTGATGCAAATTACTATATAAATATCACTAGGCTTTTGATTTTAAGATTTAAGAAGTTCCTTGATTACTGCAAATCTTTTGCTGTATATTTCCTTAAAGCTATTGAATTTCTATAAATCTTTTTGTGGCATTCAACTTGTTTTTTTTGTTTTTTTTAAGTTTGTTAAAAATAAACTACTTGTTTTAATAATTTGCAGCTGGTGCACAAACAAATTATGGCAGTCCTGGGTCACAGGCCATGAGTGGCAGTTATGGCGCAGGATATGGAAGTCAAGCCAGCTTAAGTGGTTATGGTAAGCTTCTTGTTACAGTGCTCTGATGCATATATATATTTTTTTTTAGTGCAATCTTTGCTCTTGCAAACATGTTTTCCCACACATCTGACATGCGCACAAACACTTACAGCTAATTTTTAAGACTTTCTGCATAATAAAATAAAAATGTTTCAAAATGATTGTGATGTAGACATATGGTAAAAGGTCTCAACATTTTATCTGTCCTAGGACTATTGGGTTTAAAGTTATTCAATCCGCACAGAAACAATTGTTTTCCCTCTGTCCTTCTCTGGCTCTGTAAAGCCAGAGTTGTCAATCAAATAAGGGTTGTTGTGGAAATGGAAGGAAAGGAAGCAAGTGGGAAGATGTATATTTAAATAATTGTCTTCGCCATGCAGCACCAAGCAGCGGGACTTAGTTCTGTCATGTGCTGACAGTCTTTTTAAAGGGAATCTGTCAGCAGGTTTTCGCTTTGTAAGCTGAAACAGTTCAGGGATTTCACTTGTAAACCACAGCATGCTGTTTAACGAACAGTGAAGGATTTATCACTAAGATTACTATTGCTGACTAGTCCGGCAATGGCCCTCCTGTGATAAGCACCTCACTGTCTCTGGACTTTTTACACAGAGAGCCTGGTGTGGGTGAGGTCAGCTTTCTGAGCTCTGCTTCATTCTAAGTCTAAAAGCTGTGTGTCAGAACTGCTGCACCCAGTAAACCAAGTGATAATCGTTGGATTTGGCTTCTCTTTACCTATATTATGCTGCCCTCATGAGTTAGCAAAAACCTGCTGACAAGATTCGTTTTAACTCCTTAATATCAAGTATATTTTAATCACAGGTCACTTAGGGTTGTATGGCATGGAGCTGGCTCAGAAGCTAAGCCCACTTCATATTCGGACGATGCCGACAGTAATACATAGCCAGCATCTGCCTGTAGCTGCTCCGATCGCACAAAAACTGCCTGCCAACTTGGTTCCCCTGTGAAGTTGAGTCTGAGCAAGGGCTGAGAACTGCGTATACCACAGTATTGTAAAATATAGTATAAGCTATCGAATGTTTGCAGGTTCAAGCCCCTGACACTGAACTAAAAGTAAGCATGTAAAAAAAAAATTTTTAAATTATTAGGGTATGTGCGGATCCGAAGCGTTTTTGGACGCGCAGAATTGCATCAAATCCACAGTGTAGTGCACAGTCAATGTTATAATATGTGATTTTGAGGTTTGTTGTACACATGCTGCGGAAAAGTACTTGTGGATTTGCAGCGTTTGTTTTTTTTTTTGTTTTTTTTTCCTGCAGCATTTCTGCACCCATTGACTTGCATTTAGTCAGGCATATCCGCTGCAAAACCGCAGTTTAAAAAAAAAATCTGCAGATTTGCTGCGGATGTGTATGTGAGAAACACTGCCGATCGGGAGGAAGGAAGTGAGTGGGCGGAGACTGTGTGCTGTGAATGTGCTTATCTGTGTGTGTACTACTAGTCCCATCCGGCTATGCCTGCTACAGTGACATCAGTAGCCGATGATGTGACTGTAGTAGTCCCATCATCCGGCTACTGTGTTGAATAGTAAAAAAAAAAACAAAAAAACACAGTATACTCCCTGTTCTGACGTAATCCATATAATAACTGTCCCACGACGGTCTCCCGTGGAGAGCTGTCACATCTGCCTCACTAAAGGGAATCTTCCTCCGGGAGTTCTGTCTGAATCACGTATTTCAGAGATTTGAATGGAAACCCGATGTTAGTGCTTAGTGCAGAGCACAGGATAAATGTGTGCCGAGCCTTACTGCGATCTTTGGGAGGCAGAATGAACAAAACATCAGATGAAGAATTAGTTTTTTTTTTTTTTTACGCCATTCTTGTGGTATAAGTGATTAGGCAGCTTTATTCTTCACGTCGGTGCGATAACATCGATACCAGATTTGAGGATTTTTTTTTTTTGTTTGGCTGCTGTCACACACTAAAAGACACTTTTTATTGTAAAAACTAGTTTTTTGCATCACCATATTTTGGGAGGTATAATTTTATATTACGACAGACAGTCATGTGAGGGCTTGTTATTTTTGTGGGATGAGCTGACCATTTTATTGGTTCCATTTTCGGGCACATGACATTTTTTGATCGCTTTCTATTCTGATTTTATTCAGGAATTTGTTTTTCTTTTATACCGTTCCACATGTGGTAAAATTGGTAAGGTTGCTTTATTTTTTGGGTCAATACGATTACAGCGATCCTCGTTTATATCTTTCATGTTTTGGCGCTTTTACACACTATTATATAGAAAAAATAATTTTTGCATCGTTGTATTCTGAGAGCTATAAAGTTTATTTTTCTCCTGATGGAGCTGTATGGAAGCTTGTTTTTTTGCGAGACAAGATTACTTTCAGTGGTATCATTTTTATTTACATGCGTCTTTTTGATCGCGTTTTATTGCACTTTTTGTTCGACTGTAAGATAAAGCGTTGTTTTTTGCCTTTATTTTTTACGGTGTTCACTGAAAGGGTTAACTAGTGGGTCGTTATGGGACGCGGCGATGTCAAATGTTTCTTTTTTTTTTCCCTCTTAACCACTTTACCCCCAAGAGTGGTTTGCACATTAATGACCAGGCCAATTTTTACATTTCTGACCACTGTCTCTTATGAGGTTATAAGCTCTGGAACGCTTCAACGGATCTTCGCAATTCTGAGACTGTTTTCTCGTGACATATTGTACTTCACGTTAGTGGTAAAATTTCTCGGATGTAACTTGCATTTATTTTAGAAAAACTGAAATAGTGCGAAAATTTAGCAATTTTCAAACTTTTAATTTTTATTCCTTTAAAGCAGAGAAATGTCACACAAAGTTAATAAATAACATTTCCCACATGTCTATTTTACATCAGCACAATTTTGGAATCAATTTTTTTTTGTTTTTTGTTAGGAAATTATAAGGGTTATAAGTTGACCAGCGATTTCTCATTTTTACAACAAAATTTACAAAGCCACATTTACAACGTGGAAGGAAAAAATAAACATTTAACTTATTAGTTATAAAAATCTCTTACCCTTGTGAAAATAAAAAAAAGTTTGTAAAAGGAGAAAATGGACAGATAAAGTTGTTGTGCAATTTCTCCTGAGTACACCAATACCCCATATGTGGGGGAAAACCACTATTTGGGTGCACGGCAGAGCTCTGAATGGAAGGAGCGCCATTTGACCTTTTCCAACCAAAATTGGCTGGAATTGAGATTGGACGCCATGTCGCATTTGGGGAGCCCCTGATGTGCCTAAACAGTGGACCCCCCACAAATGACACCACTTTGGAAACTAGACCCCCTAAGGAACGTATCTAGATCTGTGGTGAGCAATTTGAACCCCCAAGTGCTTCACACAAGTTTATAACGTAGAGCCGTAAAGTTAAAAAAAATCAAATTTTTTCCTCAAATGATCTTTTCACCCCAATTTTTATTTTCCCA
>VIAB01038834.1:0-23920 GCA_009801035.1 Oophaga pumilio
ATGACGCCTACGTGGCGTCATGGGTCGGGAAGGGGTTAAAACTAAAACAGTAAAAAACTAAATTTAGATCCCATGGAGGAAATTTTGGACTGGGGATCAAAGACGTATCAAAGGATCTAGTATCAAATAAATCTAGTTATTCACCTATTGGTTGCCAGATTACAATCATGCTAGTCTCCCAGCATTGATATTTAAACTTTGAGGGTGCTGGTAGCTAACTCAAGCTCTAACCTTTTCTGGAGAAATTCCAAACCGAAATCCCATGGAATTTGAAAGGCGTCCTTCGCATGGGTTTGGTGTGTACCACCCAACCGATCCTGCTTCCATTTGTGGTTATAATGTCGCTGATTTGAGACTTCCATGGAACCCCTGATTTTCTATATTTAGCCATCATTTGTCTGTTGTCACTGAATAAAAATGTACTTTCCCTTCTAAACATGCTCCTAATCATTTTTGAGCTAACAATGTCTACCATTGTAGCTGTTTGGTGTGCAGCTGAGTTCATGACACTTCTGGTATACGCAAAGACAAGGTCCCCAATGATGACATTGCCTTCCTTAATGGATAGATAACATGGCACTCAATGAAGCGGTATCTAGTGCACAAGTTGGGTTTCCAGCCCACAATCAATAGTAAATGTAACTCGGCACTCAATGGAGATTACGAAGAGATGAGGATGATTGCTTATGATTTCTTTATTTGCATCCAAACAAAATAGTTTTAATAGATCCACAAGGTAGCACTCTGGAAACAGAAGTCTTATACCTGTCTTTATTGATTCCATCTTGAAAGGTCGGTACACTAGCAATCTGTTTAGACTTTTTAAGTTGATAATGGTCCTGAACGTATCATGTGGTTTTCTTATTAACAGAAGGGGGGAATAAAATCCCCTTCCTTCTTCTACAAAAAGGGGGTAATAAAATTCCCTTGCTTCTTCTACTGATACTTTGCCAAGAACCTTTTTCTGTACTAGACCCAAAACTATTCCTCGTATGACATTCTGGGGGTTTTTACCTTAAGCTGTGCTGAGGAAATTCTAACTTCAGGCCTGTTTCTACAATTCCTAGTATCCATGCACTGGATGAGATTTTTTTCTGGGCCTGAATGAAGAGGTAAAGCCTTCCCCCTATTTGTGAATGGTGTCATTTGGAAAACTTTTCAGGAACCTCCGAATATGAAGCCTGATTTTTTCCTATTTTTATCTTCCTATCTTTTCTGATCCCTAGGGGGCATACCTCTACCATATTTCAAGAAGGAACCCTTCTTGAATTCGGGCATGGAAAAGCTGTGAAACACTTTTTTCTTATCTACCGCCTTTTCCAATTTGTTGTCCAAAAGGCTGACCTAAGAGGAATTGTCCATCACACGAAACAGAACACAATTTGTTTTTTGACTGAAAAAATCCTTTCCAGCATCCCTGCCATAATGCTTACCGAGCTGTGTTAGAAAGATTTGACTGATTTGGCTGCTAGCCTTACTGAGATCGCTGAGTCATCCACCAGAAAGGCCATCATCCCCTATATTAATTGTAATTAGGCCATAATTTTTTCGGGGTAATATTTTTTAACTGGTCTTCCTGTTATTGTAACCAGATCATCACAGTACAAGTTCGTGCAATTGCTTATTTTAAATTACCTGACGAGTAGTGTTGAGCGATACTTTCCGATATCCTAAAGTATCGGAATCGGAATGGTATCGCCGATACTCATAAAATATCGGCGATACCCAATACCGATACCGGAAATCAATGTAAGTCTATGGGAACAAAATATCGGAATTAAAAAAAAACCATTTTTGCCTTGTTGGTTAATTGTACATGAAGGAAAACAACAAAGAGTAATGTAGAATGTATTGGGGAAGGTTGAGGAGACATTAAAGGCATAGATGTTTAACCCAATCAAATGGAATAGCATAAATAATTTTTTTTTTTAAGATGTTCGGATTGACGAAGAAATTGACAATTTTGTTAACGTTTTTTCTATTTTGGCAAATATCTATATTCTGAGAACAGAAGCAGAGACTCAGCTGGCTCCAGTTCAGAACTCTCTGACTGCCTGGGCAATTTGGCAGGCGGTGAAGAGACAGATGGTTGTTGAACAGTGCTGTGGTCCTGAGAGGAGGTGGAATCAATTGAAGTCGATGCATTGGCTGCCATCCAACCAACAACGGCTTCAATTTGTTCTTCCCGCAGCAAGGGGGTACGCCGAGCTCCTACAAAAGTGCGCATAAAGGAACGCTCACGGGGAAAACTGGTGGATGCTGTGTCACTGGGTGCGGCAGCAGCCACAGAATCCCCACGTCCTCTCCCTGCTGAAACTCCACGGCCACGACCACGTGCCTTACTTCCTGCCTTCTTCATCTTGGTGGATTGATAAAGAAAGTCAGAAAAGTTCTAAGGCCTAAGTGTGGTTATTCCTCACAGACTACAGTGAACACTGAAACACAACTGTCCAGTAGCTGTGAAAGGCCCCTTTGTGTAGTTCTATAGTGTTTACAACCAATGTATTGTATACAGATGGAAGCGCGTCACACTAATAGATTAGATTTTTTTCAAATATAATGGAGCTGCACCAATTCCACAAAATAAAATAAAAAAAAGAGTCAGTGAGTGACACGTGCAGATGCCTACAAACAGCGGTGGATGCAGAGCAAACTGCAGCGTCACCTGCACTCTCACACACACCTTGCACAGAGCTGTTAAAACAACACTGCAAGGCAAAATGAAGCTTTACACAGCGGTTGGTACTAGCCTGCCTAAAGCACAGTACACAAAATCGCAATGTCTAACTGTCCCTCAGAGTCAGCACAGCAGCGTTCTGTCCCTAACTGAGTTCACAGCACAGTGACGCTAAAATGGAGGCGGCGCCTTTTATAGTGCATTCTGACATCATTTCAGCAGCCAATCACAGCCATGCCATTAGTTAAGATGACCGCAGCAGTACAGGATGTGCCCACACTTCTTAGGATTCCTCATTGGCTGACTAAAATCACATTGCCTCGTCTCAAAGAATTATGGGAAATTCCGATTCCATAATTCCGATATATGGAAAATATCGGAATTAAGTATCGGAATTCCGATACAGCAAATATCGGCCGATACCCGATACTTGCGGTATCGGAATGCTCAACACTACTGACGAGGCCTCCTACGTGTGACTCAAATACCCATTTGCCTTCTCATCTAGAGGGTCCTTCAGGAGCAAGGCAGAGTTTTTTGAAGACTTTGCCCTCGCTATATCTATCTTTGAGACCTTGTCTCATAATGCTGCCTTTTTTTTCCTCAAACGGGTATCTCCTCTTTTAAGTTGAGGGTAGAGCGCATCTCTTCTCTGGCCATTTACATTCTTTTCCAAAGAGCATGTGCATTTTTTCATTGACCTGAAATGTACATCTTTTCTTTTGCTCTAAACCCCCAAACATAACATTCTCTAGAGATCTAGGTATTTTTTCCTCCTTAAGGCTCTCTGTAGTTCTAATGGCCTTAATCAATTTATTTTACCTTCCATAAGAAAGCATGGACAGCCCCCTACCTGCTATCAGAAGATAAAGAGGAGGAGGACTTATATTTGTCTTCTGACTTGAGGGAGTTATTTGAATCAGGTGATAAATCTATAGACCTTTTTTTCCCTTTCCTCATAAGTGTTTTTAGGGAACCTTCAACCTCTGCCTTGATAACCGATCTCAAATTCATAGGGAAGTCGGAAGTCTTTTCAGAAATGTTTTTTTGTTTACAGGATGGAGAGAATTTTTTCTGCCAATCACCTGATAGCATGCTTCTGCACAGCGCATATTCCTTTTTTTCCCTTTTTGCGGTAGCTTTATTAGTCCATTCCTAGTGACAAATAACAAGAACAAAAGGGGCCTAACTAACAAGGTGAACATTTGCGATGATCACTCACGACCTGCTTTTACGTTAAGGGTACAGGATGGCTGTTTTTGCTGTCACTTCTTCCACTTGAATGACTGCATCCACACTGCTGTAACTGCTGCTTCTCCTTCATTGCACTTAGGAAGGAGAGCTCTTCTCTCACTTCTGGGTCACAAGCTATGTCATCAGAGTGCTCTCTCTCCCAGCAAGCCCCATCTGTGCAGTCCGGGCCATGCTGCAACAAGAGACATGACGGAGGACATGGGTCTCCACCTGCAAACTTGTATGTGTTCCCATAGTACCAGCAGTGGCACTTCCAGGGCCTGAAGTTGGACAGGCCTGAGTAAGTCTTGATCTTCTACCACCTGCTTCTGCACCGGATTCCTCATCAAGGACAGGAATCAAACTGATGCTTCCCTGTTAATTCAGTAGGTTTCCTATCCTTGATGGGCGAATCCTTATCTCAGATGTGCTGTCATGGGTGAAAGGAAAACCCACTCTTAAATACCCAATTCCCCATTAAAAACATCTTATACTGACCTTCCATAGCAGCAGCCTCTTGGGAGTTACATGGCATTGTTATGCCATGTGAGTATTGTAGCTAATTATTAATCACTAATGGGCTACTGTGCTTTCATTTCCTTCGGGGCCCAAGGATCATCTCACAGCACAGCAGTCCAATAGCACCCCCTGATTGCCTGCTTTGCTCATGAGGCATCATTGTAACAGCGACAATATCACTAGAACAGTGCTTATTCCACACAAGTAATGGAGTAAAAAATAAATAAAACCAATACTTCACCTACTGTTGATTTTTTTCATACTGCCTCCCAAAGATCGCAATAACGCTAGGCACACATTTATTCTGTGCTCTGTGCTGAGAATTTACACCGGGGTTTCCATGTAAATCTCTGAAATACATGACTCAGATAGAACACATGGCGGAAAATTCCCTATAATGATGCAGATGGATTCACTGTGGACACCATAGGACCTGTGTTTCCGGATGTGTTTGTCTTTTTAGGATTGCACAGTTTTGTGCACAGTTTTGTGCCAGATGGAGTCCAGAGTAAATCTGCTGCCTCATTATAGTGAATGGATCCCTTCGGGGTTACATCTGTCAAGTCACTCGGAGATTTAGATGGAAACCCCAAAGAAAGTGGTCAGCAAAATCTGCACTGTAATAAGTCGCTAATTCCTTTCTGAGTTTTGTGCTGTGCTTCAAAAGTAGTTTTCGACCACATATGGGGTATCGGTGAACTCAGGAGAAATTGCACAACAAACTTTGGGATCCATTTTCTTCTTTCCCCTTGTGAAAATGCAAAATTTGCAGCTAAAAAAGATTTTTGTGGGAAAAATGTGATTATTTTTATTTTCACGGCTTAAAGGGAACCTGTCAGCATGAAAATGCACAGTAACCTACACACAGTGTCAGGTCAGCACCGTTATACTGATTAAAATGATACTTTGGTTGATGAAATCCATCTTGTGGTCGTTCTTTAATCTTTATTTTCAGTTTTATGTTAATGAGTTTCTCGTGCCCTAATGAGGGGTTGAGGTATGTGGTGCTCTGATTAGATGTTCATAATGCAGACTGCTGACAGGTCACTGATCCTTCAATGACCTGCCTCCTAGTTTGCATAATTAATATCTTTATATGCTTAAAAAAAAATGCTTCTGCAGGCATGTGTCAGCTATGACACCTGCTCTGCAGCAAAATTGCATGTTTTGTGTTCCAATAAAACATTTTTTTCAGGTTATTCAACTAGAGGAAAAAAAACTATTTGAAAATGGCGCCCACCTCATCTGTGAAGTAGCTGCTATTGGTGTCTGCTGTGGTGATCCGATAGCTGCTGCTGCGCATGTGCCGGCGGCGCCACTTTACTGGTGAAGAAGAAAAAAAATCATCCTCCAAGATGGCAACACCCATGTCTGCGAATTAGAATCTCTCAGCTATCTCCAAGCTGCTACTGCGCAGGCGCGGGCGGCCCCATCTTTGAGGAGGAATTTTTTTTATTCTTCCACATTCCAAAAATTTCTGTGAAGCACCTGAAGGGTTAATAAACTTCTTGAATATGGTTTTGAGTACCTTGAGGAGTGCAGTTTTTAGAATGGCATAATTTTTAGGTATTTTCTGTCATATAGGCCCCTCAAAGTCACTTCAATTGTGAGGTGGTCCCTAAAAAAAGTTTTTTTCAAATTTTGTTGTAAAAATGAAAAATTGCTGGTCAAATTTTAACCCTTAGAACTTCCTAACAAAAAAATTATGTTTCCAAAATTGTGCTGATGTAAAGTAGATATGTGTAAAATGTTATTTAGTAACTATTTTGTGCAATATGACTCTCTGATTTAAGGGCATACAAATTAAAAGTTTGAAAATTGCTAAATTTTCTAAATTTTTGCCAAATCTCCATTTTGTTCACAAATAAATGCAAGTCATATCAAAAATTTTTTACCACTATCATAAAGTACAATATGTCATGAGAAAACAGTTTCAGAATCACCAGGATCCGTTTAACCGTTCCAGAGTTATGATGTCATGAATTGACAGTGGTCAGAATTGTAAAAATTGGCCTGGTCAGGAAGGTGAAAACAGGCTTCGGGGCAAAGGGGTTAATTTATCTGACAGTCATGTTTGCAGAAATTTATAGGTCAAAACTAATAGATCCTCTTTAACCATTTACTAACATCTGTGGTGCCGATGGGTTGCTATGGCAGCCAGCGATCTATTGAAGACCTATGTGTTAGTCATAACAGAGCTCCACTGAAACCCGTCCTATGGCCATGTTTCAAAGGAGACCATGATTTTTACTGTATTCAGCAATACAGGGGAATGGCTATATAAACTATAAGCATTCAGATCTTTTCCCCCATTATAATTAGAGATAATAAAAATAAACATGATTCACATATGAGGTATTACCACATCAGTATAAGTCTGATCTACCAAAATACAAAAATAATTAACCTAATCGGTAAACACCATAAACAGAAAAAAATGTGAATGCCAAAGTTGTGTTTTTTTATTCTTACTGGCAATACTGCAAAAAAATGTTATAAGAAGCGATTAAAATGTCATATCTCTACCAAAATGGTGCATCTCTTGTTGTCGATTTGACAATTAACACATCAGTCCATACTCTTTCCTGCTGTCTGTGGCTTTAAGTTATCTCTTGGTCATGTATATTTCGTTGCTCCTGTCTGTCATTAAATAGCTAGTTGTAAGGACATGCTTTGTATTTTCCTTTTTGCAAATGATACTATACGTAGATCTATAGAAAAATAACATAATTCAAAATATTAATAGCCATCCTCTTGATTGATAATCCTTAATGATATCATAAGATTTTAACGCACCCCTTCCATGAGGGTTTATTATACATAGTCCCTGCTTTCACGCATTACAAAGTCGTACACTAGAAAACTTGGGCAGCCGTGATATTTTTGCTAACCTACATTTAGTAGTGGGTCATCTTATATTGAGGGTATAACCTTTACTTATTTTGCTTTACTTCTTATTTCTCTCTGTACCTCAGGGTTGTTCTTATTATAAAAATCACAAGGGACTTTAATGAACTGAAAATAGGTACTTTGAAAACATCGACTCGCACATTTTATTCCAGGAGATAGTTTACTTTTGAAAACTTGCTGGAATAAAACAGAAATTTCTTTGAACTCATGAATCATATCCTGTGAAAACTTTCTTTCATCATCAGCATGGTTTTTTTTATTTATGGTTGCTGCACATTTTTCTGAGCATTAAAACGTACTAACTTATTAACTTTCTAATAAACCTACAACACCAGTTTCAGGATGTGCTATAAGTTTATTAACGCCATCAATTCATTTTTTTAGTATGTGGGACATATTTAGTAGATTCTGCAATACCTCTTCATCTCATACAGTAAATCAAATTATTCTACAATTTCAACATATTTTAACCCCTTTCAAGTTGGAGCTCATTTTTGTTTTGGTGCATTTTTATTTCCTTCCCCTCTTCTAAGACCCTTAGACCTTTTTTTAATTTTTCCATCGACATAGCCATGTGAAGGTTTGTTTTTTGAGGAATGAGATATTGTTATTGACAATGCTCACTTTCCAACATAATAAAAATAATGATTTTCAACTGCGCTGAAATGCTAAAAGAAAAAAAATTCTGACATTGTTTTGGAGTTGAGTTTTTACAGCGTTCATGTGCGGTAAAAATGAGCTGAGAATATTTTTCAGGTCAGTATGATTGCAGCAATACCAAAATGGCATAGATTTTTTATCTTTATAGATTTTAGTGATTAAAACGAATTCAGATCTTTGCAAAAAAAATTTGGTTTGTGTCATTTTCTGAGGCCCATAACTTTTTATGTTTCTGTCAACGCTCTGTGAGGGCTAGTTTTTTGTGTGGTAACCTGTAGATTTATTGGGGCACATATGAAGTTTTCATTGCAATTTTGGTGGTTTGATTTTTTTTTTCTTTTCACCATTTACAGTATTGGTTAGTTTATTCCATATTTTGATAGATCCAGTTTTTATAGATGATTTAAAATCAAGCAGATTTTCATATTTTGACCCTTTCACAACATGGCCATTTCCTCTATTTTTATTTTCTTTTTAGTTTTTTTCTCCTCTTCTTCAGAGAGCCATAAGTTTTATATTTTTCCTTCAATATAGCTATATGAGGGCTGGATTTTTGCAAGGCTAGCTGTTTGTTTGAATGCCATCATCGATTTTACTCTATAATATACTGGAAAACAAGAAAAAAAATTCCAAGTTTGGTAAAATTGCAAAAAATGTGCAATTTTAAATTTTTTTATTGGAGTTCTTTATTTACCTTGTTTACCATATTGTAAATCTGACCTGGCAATATGATTCTCCATGTCAGTACGAGTATGCAGATACCAAATATGTATAGTTTATTCTTTAGGTGGTGAAAAAAATTCCGAAATTTGTATAAAAAAAGTTTTTGCATTTTCTGAGACCCTATTTTTCAGGATCTGTGACTGGGTGATGGCTTATTTTTTGCACGCCGAGCTGACATTTTCGTTAATACTATTTTGGGATAGATACAATGTTTTGATCGCCTCTTATTGCATTTTATTGCAATGTGGTGGCGGTGAAAAAAGCATAATTCTGGCTCTTCGATTTTTTTCCTTATTACGCCATTTACTTTTTTTATGAATTAATATTTTTTTAAAACTTGCTTTATTGAAAACTGTAACATAACAATAATACATGTATTCCAAAAGACTTATTCAGAAGTAGGAAACAGCATATGCATTGTTCTTCAAAAGGTATAAATAGGTAGCTACTGACTAACACATATCATTGCATCGTTTAATATTAGCAAGGAATTTAAAATCTAATTTGTATTGAAAAAGAATAGAAACAATATACACATTACTCTTCTATCATCAAATCTGAATGATTAATTTACTTGATACTTTGATAGATTGGACATTTTTGAACTCAGCAATATCAAATATGTGTATTTTTTGCTTTATCTTCAATGGGACAAAAGTGGAATGATTTGAACGATTTTTTTTTCATATTTTTAAAAACTTTTTTTCTCAATCTTTACAGTATTTTATAGTTCCCTTCGGAGACTTGAAGCTGCAATCGTCCGATCACCTGTGCTATACATATAGTAGCTTACAAAAATATCCACCCTCCTTGGCTTTCTAACTATTTTTTTTTACATTTCAAACTGTGTTTAAATATTTTTGTGATAAGATTTGGTGTGTGTTATGCATCAGCACTAAGTTGGTGACGTGAAGTGAGAAAAACATACAGTACAGACCAAAAGTTTGCAAAGCAGTCATCAAAGTTTGCCAAGAGTGTGCAAAGCAGACATCAAAGCAAAAGGTGGCTACTTTGAAGAACCTAGAATTTAAGACATATTTTCAGTTGTTTCACACTTTTTTGTTAAGTATTTAATTCCACATGTGTTAATTCATTGTTTTGATGCCTTCAGTGTGAATGTATAATTTTCACAGTCAGGAAAATATAGAAAAATCTTTAAATGAGAAGGTGTGTCCAAACTTTTGGTCTGTACTGTAGGCAACAATTAACTAAAAATTGGGATAAAATAAATAACTAAAGATTGGCAAGTGCATATGTATTCACCCCTTTTGCTATGAAGGCCCTAAAAATTTCTGGTTCAAGAAATTACCTTCATAAATCACATGGTTAGTGTAAGAAAGTCCACCTGTGTTCAATTTTAGCTTCACATCTTCTGTCAGTATATATACACCTTTTCCGAAAGGCCACAAAGGCTGCAACACCAATAAGTATGAGTCATCACTAACCAAAAAACACCATGAAGATCAAGGAGATCTCCAAACAAGTCAGGGACAAAGCTTTTGAGACATAGAAGTCAGGGTTGGGTTCTTAAAAAAATATCCAAAACTATGATAATCACCAGGAGCACCATCAAATTGATAGAACATGGTAACAAACCTGCCAAGTAAGGGCCAACCAAGCAGAGACTGGAGTATCTGTCCTTACAAATTCAATAAAAAGTAAACTCCAAAGTAGTGGCCTTTATGGAAGAATGGGAAGAAAAAATCCATTACTTACACACAAAAATTGTAAGACTTGCTTTGAGATTACCAAAAGATATTTGGGAGACTCCCCAAAAGTATGGAGGAAGGTGCTGTGGTCAGATGAGACCAAAATTAAACTTTTTCCCCACCAAGGTAAACCCTAAGTCTGGCGCCACACCATCACAGCTCATCACTCCAAGAACATAATTCTCACAGTGAAACATGGTGGTGGCGGCATCTTGCTGTGGGGATGTTTTCCGTCAGCAGGGGCAGGGAAAATTGTCGAGGGGAAGAAGGATGGTGCAAAATACAGGGATAGTCGAGCAAAACCTGTTTCAGGCTGTCAGCGATTTGAGAATTAGACAGAGGTTCACTTTCCAATAAGACACTGACCCAAAGCATAATGCTAAAGCAACAGTGGTTTACGGAAAAACGTGAAAATGTTTTGGAGAAGCATAATCAAAGCCCAGACCTTAATCCAATTGAGAATCTGTGGTCAGACTGTATGATTGCTGTTCACCAGAGGAAACCATCTAACTTGAAGGACCTGGAGGAGCTGGAGGAGTTTTGCCTTGAGGAATGGGCAGAAATCACAGTGGCAAGATGTGGAAAGCTCATAGAGACTTATCTAAGTTGACTTACAGCTGTAATTGCTGCAAAAGGAGGCTCTACAGAGCACTGACTTTAAAGAGGCAAATATTTATGCACAGTTTTCAGTTATTTTGTCCTACGTATTATTTTGGTTCACAATTAGTTATGAGCGAATAGTGAAAGATTCGGATTGAGGATTCAGGAAAATTGGCATGAATAATTTCTAATATCCGTGTATTCGTACCGAATCCAATACAAGTCAATGGGAAAGCCGAATATTTTTCTCCTGGACACAACAAACAAGTCTGGGGGCCTGAGAAAAAAAAATGAATGGGAAAGTGATAAAACTAAATGAGAACAGCATGGAGAAGATGCCTGCATGCCTTTCTAACTCACATATGGTATCTGTGAATAATGTTTTAAGACTATTGTGCTGGCTTTACGGATTTATAAGAATACCTACCAAACCAAACCTATCTTTTTTTTAAGGGAAAAATGCTAAGAAACATTTTTTCTTTCATAAGTACATACATATAACACAAAATAATAATAAAAAAAAAATTATACCTCCCATTTAGCATATGTTCACAAGTAACATTTTGGCTTTAGTTTTTCCTTTAACATTTGTGAGTGCTCTCACTCTGACATTTGGAAGGTCCCTCCCTCATTCCAAATTGTTAGCTAGATAGTGGAATGCATATTTACCAGCACATTACAATGCCAGCTGAAACATGTCCATTGGAATTTTGGGCTTCGCCCTCCACCACCACCACGTTCACCGCCATGTGATTATGCGGCCCTCGCTTCACATTTTCAAAGGGCCAGCAGGTGCTGTGAAACCTGAGTTTGGGAAGGACTCTCAGGTAGCCTGTATCATACATTTGGAAGGGCTCTCACTCCTACATTTGGGAGGTCCCTCCCTCACTCGAAATTGTTTGTTAGATAGTGTAATACATATTCCCCATCACTTTACAATGCCAGCTAAAACATGCCCATTTGAATTTTGGGCTTCACCCACCACCACTATGTCAGCCGCCATGTAATTATGCGGCCCTCGCTTCACATTTTCGGCGGGCCAGCAGGTACCGTGAAACCTGAGTTTTGTGAGCTCCACAGTTTTTGCCACCGGATCCCAATGGAGCCCCTGTCATAGCAGGTGAAGCTGCTGTAAGGTGAATATAGGAGTTGGGGGAGCTGTATGCTCAATGTCAGTAAATTGGATTCTACCAGACACCAAAAGCATTAGAATTAAATTCTGAATACAGTGTATGCAAGCAATGGCCTGTATTGTGGTCAATCTGTCAGGCCTGAAACCCATCTCAGGAATATGTAAAAGCCTCATTTTACTTGGAAGCAGCCTCTTCAAGGGAAAGAGACATTGACCAATCTGCACAAGCCTACGCACTTCTTCTGGAAACTACCCAACCAGGCAGAATTCATCTTTTGCATGGTTTTGAGCAACAATAGAGTAATTACAAGATGTGTCCTAGAGAGTGACTAGGTCTGTGGAGTGTATTACTCAGGTGACAGTCAGAGCTACATACCTCAGGTGAAGGCCTTAGCGTGGCAATGACCATGTTCCAATATGTGTAAGGCTGCGGCCTGAATAGTCTGTGGAGCATCTCTTAGACATGCTTAAAATGTACAGAAACTGGGCAATATCCCACCACAATTATTTTTAACCCAAATTTAGAAAATGTTAAGGAAGAAACAGTTTAATAAAGAGATACAAGTCTCATTTAGGAGCCTGGAAGAGCCAGTAATGGTCTTTGTCCAGCACCGGACAATGTAAAGTGCTAACGAATATGTATTCACTATCTACCTAACAATTTGGGAAGAGACATATATGCTGACAAGGAACAACTGAACGCTGCGCTGGGACAACAAACTGGACGTGGTTGCTGACTGTTGTGTCTGTGCAACTGCAGGTTGTGTGCAAGAGCCATCAGCACCTCCTTCCTGGACAGCAGATTGGGAAGGACGTAACACAGGGGAAGGGCCAGTGGTTTCACTCTCAGACACAGTTTGTAGCCAGACATTCTGACCGCCTACTGGTGTGCTGTGTATGTCAACAGTATATGGCGTATTCTAACAGAGGTATTATAATGAATTTCCCTTTATAAAGGGATGTGTGGGTAAGATTTTTGAATTAGCAGCATATATATAAAGCGTGTTTCATTACTCATATTATTATTCTGTGCAAAGCTGAAACCTGAAGAAGTGTGTGGAGCATATTAATGCATTGATGTTCCACAATGTCCAAGTGCAGACGCAAAATTCAATATCAGGCTCCCATATACATGCTTAAAGAGACTGTGAGAAGGGCAACACAATAAAAACATTATAATAATAGAATATATAGATATTAAGAGTACAAGTTTCACTATTGCACAATGTGTAAAGTTTTCCAAAAGTTACCCATGGTGTATCATACACGCCAAAAGAGACAATGATGGGGACCTCACAATACATTTTGCAGTTATTAGAATAGGTAGAGATAGGGAGTACAAGTTTCACCATTGAACAATGTGCAAAGTTTTCCAAAAATGTTACAACATTACCCACGTGGTGTATACATATATGACCACTAAGTACTTGTTTCAGAAGTAGGAGGAGTAGGACATGATTTCCTGAACAAAATGGGATTTGATGGTAAGGCATGGACATGAAGACAACTTCCAAAAAAGAACATTTGGGCTGCATTTACCTTAGGTTGCTGTCATCTGTAGGGCTTACAAGGTCGATGGAAATCCAGCCCTTGGTCAATTCTTTAAGAGCCAGCCTGTCTGCATTTTTCGTTGACAGGCATGTGCGCATATCCATTATGATTGCACCGGCTGAACTAAAAGCCAGCTAAGACAACACACTTGTGGCAGGGCATGGCAGCACCTCCAATGAGTAAAAGGAGAGGTCAGGCCAAGTGTGCAGCTTGGACAACCAATAGTTACAGGGCACTGAAGAATCAGGAAGTATGCTGGTATGATCACTTAAGTATTCCTTCACCATCTTGGTCAACTTCTCCCTCCTTATCATAGATACACCTACATATAGCCATTGCTGATGTGACTGTTTCATGAAAGTGGCCCAGTTGGTGGGCATCATCCCCCCTCGAGTTGCACCTGGTGTTGGTGTACCTCCCTTATAATCCTTGAAGGTGAAAAGAGCGGGTACCTCTGTCAACATCGTTCTCTGAGTGTAATCTTTTCACCAAGTCTTCCACAACGGCCCTCTCACGTGTATGAACTGAAAATGTCACATCTGCCTCCGAAATGAGAGAAGGAAATTTCTCCTTGTACCATGGGTCAAGAAAGGTACACAGTCAGTATTTCATAGTGGACAAAATGTCTTTCACGTGAGGGTCTTGGGAAAGGCATCTGGACATGAACTGTGCCATTTGTGGTAGAATTCAAAGAGTCAAACGTTCAGTATCTCTACCAGGATGAACACTAACCATCCTCTCCTCCTCACGATGCATTGCCTCCCACTCCTCCTTCTCCTCTTTAGGCCATCCATACTGGACAGGCATGAAACTGGGATTGGGAGTCCCCTCTGTAGCACAGCCGCAGACCAAAAACTGCAGTTAATCCACCTCCTCATCCTGCTCCTTGTCATCACCCAACATAGCTTGAGAAAATTGTGTGAGGCTGAGCAGTGTGGCATCAGCCACTGTAAAATCTTGCTCCATAGCCACCTGCTTGGCATTCAAAGCTTCCTCTTTGAAATTCTGCAGATAACATTTTAATAGACAGAGCACCGAGATGGTTATGCTGATAATAGCATCATCAGCGCTCACCGTCTTGAAAATTTTCAAGAACCTCACAAATGTCAGCGATCCACACCCACTCAGCAGTTATGTGTGGGTGCTGAGTGTTACTCTGATGGGCATTGAGACGCTGAAGTTCCGACACTGCCCTCTGCTGCTCAATAAGCATTGCCAACATATGATAGGTCGAATTCCAGTGTGTTGACTGGTCACAAATTAGTGGATGACTGGTTAAATTTAAACGCTGCGTCAGAGCAGCAGACCAGCAAAAGCCTGGATGGCTTTCGGACGTGAGCGCGGACATTGCGTACCTTGTCAAGTAGGTCCGACAAGTCAGGGTATGTTTTTAAAAACTGCTGTACAACCAAGTTCAGCACATGGGCCATGCATGGAACGTGTACCAGCTTGCCGAGCTTTAAAGCCACCACCAAGTTACTCCCATTATCGCACACAACCAGACATGGTTGTAGGTTCAGCAGGGAGAGCCACTGATCGTTCTGGTCTTTTATCCCTTTCAACAGCTCTGCTGCTTTGTGAGCTTTATCACCTAAGCAGTGGGGGCTCTGTGGAACAGTTGACCGAGCTCTCACTCTGGTCAAACCACTACTTCTTCTAGCCTGATTTCGTGCTCCAGATCTATCCCTCTCTGCACTGCTGTGCTCGCTAGGCATGCCACCCTGCCAGGATGGATGAGTGGCCTCATTATCAATCACGTCGTCTTCCAATTCATCAATCTGATTCTTCTGAGATGAGATTTTAGGCTAACCTGATGGCAACTGTGCATTATCATTATCCTCCACCTTTTCAGACATAATTACAAGGGAACGTAATCGATTCTTTAGAGTTGCCAGCGTTGGAGTCATCCTGGAACTCTTGATGGGAGGAGGAAAAACGACCATTTTGAGGATTGTGAGACTCAGCCTCTTGGCTACTGAGACTGGACCGTGTGGAAGACTCGGTGGTGCTGCTTGTCAACACACTGTAGCCTTTGTCTGCCATCCAACCCACAATATCCTCGCACTTGTCTGGGTTTGACAGTGGTGTAGCGCGCTGACCGAATTTTGACAGGAAGCTAGAGCAAGATACAGTCACCTTCTGATCTGTCACATGACCTTGGTGGGCACAACCACATTCAAATCCACGTTCCTTAATGTCACACTTTCCCATATTGAATAAGTTATGGAAAAAAAATGTCCTGGCTTTATTTTTCACAAGTATCCTCATAGAGGTGTTGTGTACAAATTCCCTGTATATAGCCATGTGTGGGTATTTTTTTCATATATCAGCTTTATTACCCACAGCAACAGCAGACTCATGAAAATTACAGGTAAATAGTCACGTTTGCGTTTATCTCATTAGGCTTTGTGCCAGTCACACAACTGCTAGATAAATACACCCTTTTTATTTAACCAACAGAAAATTACTATTTTTTATATTGCCTTTCTGATACATGCTAACAACAGAGTAAGAAAAATTATTGCCTCTGGTAATTTATGATGTGTGCGTATCTCTGCAGGTTTTGCAGAAGTCGCACAACTGCTAGATAAATATACGCTATTTATTTAACCAATAGAAAATTAGTATATTTTTATATCACCTTTATGACACATGGAAACAACAGAATAAGGAAAATTATTGGCACTGGTAAATTATGACGTTTGCATTCTCTGCATGCTTTGCGCCAGAGGCACAACTGCTAGATAAAGATACACTATTTATTTATTTATTTAAGTAATAGAAAATTAGTATTTTTTTATATTGTCTTTTTGACACACGGCAACAGTAGAGTAAGGAAAGTTATTGCCACTGGTAAATTGGGACATTTGCGCATCTTGAAGGCTTTGCAGAAGTCGCACAACTGCTAGATAAATATACGCTATTTATTTAACCATTAGAAAATTAGTATTTTTTTAAATCGCCTTTCTGACACACGGCAACAGCAGAGTAAGGAAAATTATTGGCATTGGTAAATTGCGACATTTGCATATCTCTGAAGGCTTTGCAGAAATTGCACAACTGCAAGATAAATTTACGATATTTATTTAACCAATAGAAAATTAGTATATTTTTATATCACCTTTCTGACACGCGACACTATTTATTTATTTATTTAAGTAATAGAAAATTAGTATTTTTTTATATCGCCTTTCTGACACACGGCAACAGTAGAGTAAGGAAAATGATTGGCACTGATAAATTGTGATGTTTGTGTATCTCTGTAGGCTTTGCAGAAATCGCACAACTGCTAAATAAAGATACACTATTTATTTAAGCAATAGAAAATTAGTATTATTTTATATCGCCTTTATGAGACACGCCAACAGCAGAGTAAGGCCGGGGTCACACTATCGTAGAACATGGACGAGTGCTATGCGAAAAAACATTGCATAGCACTCGGAACAGTGTTAATTAATGGGGTAGCTCACATCACGTATTCGGCATGCATGTCAAATCGCAGCATGCTGCGATTGGCACTGAGACTCAGTCGAGTCTCTGCTCACTCGCACCCATATAAGTCTATGGGTGCGAGTAACACAACGCACATCACTTAGATATCATCCGAGTACTGTGCGATATACGCTGACACCGGCAATGGAGGAGATGGAGAAATTACTTTCTCCATCTCCACCACAGCCATTCTCTGATTCTCTCTGTGCAAGAGGCTCGGCGCACAGTAGTAGGACACTCGGCTCCCATTCGCAGTAGAGCAGGAACCGAAGACATTAGCATATTGCCTCTGATGCTTTTGCATCGGATGCCATACGCTAGTGTGATCTTGGCCTAAGGAAAATTATTAGCACTGGTAAATTGTGATGTTTGTGTATCTCTGCAGGCTTTGTGCCAGTTGCACAACTGCTAGACAAATATTGGCTATTTCAGCAATAGGCGAGGAATGTTATTTAGCAATTAGCTTTTACAAACGATGTCTACTATATGCTGACATTGAGAAATATTATATACAGTCATTGCCAAAAGTTTTGAGAATGACACAAATATTATATTTTCACATGATCTGCTGCCCTCTGGTTTTTATGTGTGTTTGACAGATGTTTTTATCACAGACAGAAATATAATAATTGCAAACATATGAGTAACAAAAGCTTATATTGACAGTTAGAATGAGTTAATGCAGCAAGTCAATATTTGCAGTGTTGACCCTTCTTCTTCAGGACCTCTGCAATTCTCCCTGGCATGCTCTCAATCAACTTCTGGACCAAATCCTGACTGATAGCAGTCCATTCTTGCACAATCAATGCTTTCATTTTGTCAGAATTTTTAGGTTTTTGTTTGTCCACCCGTCTCTTGATGATTGACCACAAGTTCTCAATGGGATTAAGATCTGGGGAGTTTCTAGGTCATGGACCCAAAATCTCTATGTTTTGTTCCCTGAGCCATTTAGTTATCACCTTTGCTTTGTGGCAAGGTGCTCCATCATGCTGGAAAAGGCATTGTTGATCGCCAAACTGCTCTTGGAGGGTTGGGAGAAGTTGCTCTTGGAGGACATTCTGGTACCATTCTTTATTCATGGCTGTGTTTTTAGGCAAGACTGTGAGAGAGCCGATTCCCTTGACTGAGAAGCAACCCCACACATGAATGGTTTCAGGATGCTTAACAGTTGGCATGAGACAAGACTGGTGGTAGCGCTCACCTTGTCTTCTCCGAATGAGGCGTTTTCCTGATGTCCCAAACAATCGAAAAGGGGATTCATCAGAGAAAATAACTTTATCCCAGTCCTCAGCAGTCCACTGCCTGTACCTTTTGCAGAATATCAGTCTGTCCATGATGTTTTTTCTGGAGAGAAGTGGCTTCTTTGCTGTTCTCCTTGAGACCAGGCCTTGCTCCAAGAGTCTCCACCTCACAGTGCGTGCAGATGCACTCACACCTGCCTGCTGCCATTCCTGAGCAAGCTCTGCACTGCTGGTAGCCCGATCCCGCAGCTGAAACACTTTTAAGAGACGGTCCTGGCGCTTGCTGGTCTTTCTTGGGCGCCCTGGAGCCTTTTTGGCAACAATGGAACCTCTCTCCTTGAAGTTCTTGATGATGCGATAAATTGTTGACTAAGGTGCAATCTTTCTAGCTGTGATACTCTTCACTGTTAGACAATTTTTTTGCATTGCAATGATGACTGCACGTCTTTCTTTAGAGATAAACATGGTTAACAGAAGAGAAACAATGATGCCAAGCACCAGCCTCCTTTTAAAGTCTCCAGTGGTGTCATTCTTACTTAATCATGACAGATTGATCTCCAGCCATGTCCTCATCAACACCCACACCTGTGTTAATGGAGAAATCACTGAAAAGAGGTTAGCTGGTCCTTTTAAGGCAGGGCTGCAATGATGTTGAAATGTGTTTTGGGGGATAAAGTTCATTTTCTAGCCAAATATTGACTTTGCAAGTAATTGCTGTTAAGCTGATCACTCTTTATAACATTCTGGAGTATATGCAAATTGCCATTAGAAAAAAGTGAAGCAGTAGACTTTGTAAAAATTAATATTTGTGTCATTCTCAAAACTTTTGGCCATGACTGTAGCTGCAAAAGAAAATTTTTTTATGTTCTGGTATGCAGGAATATTATGTAGCACCAAAAAATTTGTTTAGTATATGTTGGTACTAAGTAATATTATTTGGCTCTAAAAAGCTGTTTTGTATATTATGGTAGTGTTCCTACACTATACAACACAATGCAAACAAGCAGAGATCTGCAGCATGTACTTGCAATGATAACATCTAGATGCTTGCGTTTCCCTCGTATTAAATCTCTCCCTACGCTATCTCCACCTAACAGTGAACTCATCTTCACTCTTAGCAGCTCTTAAAAGAGCTTTTTGTAATCAAAAACTCTCCCTAAACGCTGATTTTACTCTCTCTACGCTCACATATAGCTGTTTCCAGCTGCAATGTGCGCAAGATGGCACAGGCAGGGATTAAATATCCCCTTTGACGCTGTAAGGCCAGCCAATCACAGTAATACCACACCAAAGATGTCACCGGCATTAGTGTGATTGACAAGCAACTCAAGCATGTTCATTGGCTGCAAATAAAGTGCCAAACATGCTGGGTGGGTCACTATAATATTCTGAGGTGAATATCAAATTACTCGATGAGTAACAAATATCCCAAATAAAGTACTTTCCATGTGAGTAACAAATAGTGCCAAATGTATTCGCTCATCAATATTCACAATAAAGAGAAAACCAATAGATTTCAGTCTAGAGAGAGGATTCATATGTTCCCATACAGATAAAGACTTTTCTAAGCGAGGATTCGCATTAGTTAGGACCTGGAAAACGAGAGGCGCCTTAACGTGGCTTCCAGGTACACATAAATTGGCCATTTTATGCGCTAAGCCTTCTCAATTTTTCATATTTCTAAGGCAGTGATGCAATTATTTTTTCATATTTGGGACCCAGGCATGTAGAGTCCATCCGTTCACCTTTTCTGCGTGCAAAGCAGTAATCAAAGCAAAAGGTGGCTACTTTGAAGAACCTAGAATATAAGACATATTTTCAGTTGTTTCACACTTTTTTGTAAAGTGTAATGTATAATTCCACATGTGTTAATTCATAGCTTTGATGCCTTCAGTGTGATTCTACAATTTTCATAGTCATGAAAATACAGAAAAATCTTTGAATGAGAAGGTGTGTCCAAACTTTTGGTCTGTACTGTATTCATTTATTTTCTGACTGAGCACTCCACCTCTTAGTCACAGTCATTTTAATCATAGTAGGGCCACTGCCCCTCCACAGAGATGTAGATTTCAGTCTAGAGAGAGGATTCATATGTTCCCATACAGATAAAGACTTTTCTAAGTGAGGATTGGCATAGTTAGGACCTGGAAAACGAGAGGTGCCTTAACGTGGCTTCCAGGTACACATAAATTGGCCATTTTATGTGCTAAGCCCTCTCAATTTTTCATATTTCTAAAGCAGTGATGCAATTCATTTTTCATATCTCATGTTAGCAAGCTATAGCGCTACAGTGTGCTTCCTTTTTTTCTTTGATTGTGTATGAACATGCAATGACCAGGAGAATCATAATGACAGGTCAATTTTATCATTTGGTGAACATGGTAAAAAAAATCCAAACATCTGTTGTGGAATTGCACTTTTTTGCAATTTCACCTCACTTGGAATTTTTTTCCCTTTTTTTAGTACACGATCTGCTTCACATAAAAACATTAAAATCTGTAATTCTATTGGGGATATAAAAAAATGACAAACAACACTCATATATAGATCTAACCCTATTAATGTCCAAAACCTCCCCTATCTTTAAGTCTGCCTAACAGCGGAGGTTGGCACCCTATTGATATATGAGAAAGTGCGCCCGTGCTTCTCTGCTGCTGTCCCTGAGTGACTATGTTAAGTCCCTATGAAAAACTTAAGCTTGACAGAAAAGACAAAAGAGGGAAGATGGACCTAAATGATGGCCAAGTTTTAACATCGATATCTTCTTTACTTTTTAAAAAGAAATAGAAGAATCCCCATGATAATATAGCATATGATGTTACCATATATAGAAAAATCAAGTTCACAATCTAACTTGTGGTCCATTAGATACAACTTATTTCAAAACAATTTTAGATATACATCATTTAATAAAATATAAAACCAATAAAGGGACTACTCCTACTACATATAGATCAGAAGCCCTATCAACAAGATATTGGGCAGTATGACACAGACACCTGATCATGTCACTGAGTGGCACATTCATTGTATGTAGAACAGTGCATTGTGCTTTGTGCAACGATAATATGCATTTGAAGCAATATGCATTTGATGAATTTGAAGCCACGCCATATCTTGGCACCATACGTGACCCACATAAGTTACAAAGATGCGTAGCTATTCTAGTAATATGTTAATTCGGCCAGTGGCTCTATAACATCACTTCCGATATTGCGCTTTAGATGCAGCTGAGGCCAAAAAAGATAATGGTGCCATTAATAAATGCCATTGCTACCTGATCAGTATTGTGTGCGATTTATTCTGTGTGTATCCACAACCCTTATATTCGGCCCCTTTATGAAGATTACAGGGTTTAACCATGAAAACTCCTATCAGGTTGGATCAGACCCTTCTTACCAAGGAACATTCTCTAATCCTGCTTAATAATAATAATCTAATACATAGAAAAAATTAAAGGTGGGTAGAGAAAATGTATACTTGTGAATAAATATGATGATAAAATATCAAATCTGATGAATCAAATAATCAAATCATATCTAATAAAGTGTTCACAGAACGAGAACTCATACCATGGCAAGTATGAGGTGGTCCAAAAAATCCTATCGGCCATATTAACCCAATCAGGCATCCAGTACAGAAAGCAACCATAGGACAACACCTCATTCAAACCCCTAGGTGCTAATGAGTCCAGCCTAAAAGTCCATTCACATTCTTTTTGTAGAATGCCTCTATCAAGGTCACCCTTTCTCACGGTGACCTTGACTCCCTCTATGATGCAGAAAGAGATTTCTCCCATTTTACCGTTATGCACCTGGTTTTCCAATTGTAAAACATCTGGAGTGGTTTATAAAGCTACATGCACCTGTCCCCTGGACTATATCGGAAAGACTATAAGGGAGTTCTGGCGGAAGGTAGGGGAGTACCTGGGTGATATTCAGCACGAGCGTGATACGCCCATAGCGCGACATATAAATCAGGTGCATAATGGTAAAATGGGAGAGACCATAATAAAGGACATTAAATTCATGGAAAATAACTTTTTCATGAATCTAATTTCCCTGGCACATCTGTGAGAATAGGTAAATTAAAATTTTGCCTTATCCGCTCATCTCTACAAGTAATCTATAACTGGTGGTCAGGAGAAGCTCACATTGTTATTTAATCTTCTGTACATGCATTTTTATTCCTATACAACCCTTTAGTTGTTTCCTTTGTGTAATTATCCCAGTTTTATGTAATGGTTTTATTATTATTCCTTAAGAAAAATAAGATCAATTTGTATTTTTTTTGTAGTACAGAATAATAGTCCTGATTCGGACACTGGTTATTTCTCATTTAGGTGCTTGTATATTTATATTTTGTCCCCTATCACAATACGTAGAGTATTTTTTCCTTTGCTATCAATATATTAATATACATTATGTATACATTTTTAAATTATTCTGTAAAAATGAAATTTTTGGTCTTTCCTCTGCTAGTATCACATCTACAACATGTAATATTTGTAGATCTAGAGCCTGAACAGCAAAAAATTAGGAAGTGTATCAATTAAGTCACGTAATACTATTACCAAGCTTGCATTGCATCATGTAGCATGCTGATAACTCCAATTATGAGAAATGATACAAACTTTTTATATAGCAAGTAGAACTGTGCCACAGGGGTTATTTCATCCGCACTGCTTCTGAATCAGCATGTTAGCCTATTTGCTGATTACTGTGTCCCTAGACAGAGTATGTAGGGTACATTATTCTTTTTTTTTTTTTTACATACTTGCAACCTCATAGATGAAAAACTAAATTTGATTTTTGCTCTAGAGCTATACATGATGTTCGTGGAATAGTCACTTTTTATGTTAAAATGCTTCCCCATTTAACTTATGTAATGCTGCTGAGGCTCTGCAGTTTCATTTTACATTTTATGTTATTTTTATGTGCTATAAGTAACAAATTCACTTACTTTCTTAAATCACCATAGGTTTGTGAATATGAGTCAGAGCATATTTTTTTATGACTATCTAAAAATCTTATTTTGTACTGTGGTGTTGAATGCAAAAAATGATTTTAGAAAGATAAAAAGTGTTAGAGTTTTGAAAGAATTGGGTAGATATAGATAAAGTTAAATTTGCTTATGTTTTCATATTTGTTTTATTCTGGCAGCAAAATTTGTATTGTATGAAAATTACTGAGATGTTTTTTTTTTTTCATACCTGTTGATTATATAGCAATACATATTTTGCATCTCTAATACACTTTAGGTAAAATTTCCACGGAGGTCAATTTAACAAACTACCTTTTGAAATACACACAAGCCCAGTTCTGTAAGGCAGCCGTGCCAAACATTGCATTAGATCCACAAATCTTAAAACCTAAATCAGAACAATATCTGAAAAGTAATCTTTCGTCGAGAAAGAAGCTGACCATACACATTAGAGCTCATACTCACTGGAGACAAAAACGGACGATTGCAA
>VIAB01038839.1:11048-23917 GCA_009801035.1 Oophaga pumilio
CCCACGTGGGGTATACATAGATGAACACTAAGTACTTGTTGCAGGAGGAGGAGGAGGATTGATTTCCTGAACAAAATGGCTTTGGATGGTAAGGGATGGACGTTAAGATAACTTCCAAAAATCTTGGTCAACTTCTCCCTCCTCTTCATAGTTACACCCACAGATAGCCCTTGCTGCTGGGACGGTCTCATGAAAATGGCCCAGTTGGTGGACATTTCCCCCCCCAAGTTGCACCTGGTGTTTGTGGCCCTCCCCTATAATCCTTGTGGTTGAAAAGAGCCAGTACCAGTGCCACCAGCATTGTCTGAGGATAATCTTTTGAGCAAGTCTTCCACTACGGCCCTCTGACATGTATGCGCAGAAAATGGCACTTCTGCATCCAACATTAGGGAAACAAATTTCTCCTTGTACCGTGGGTCAAGAAAGGTGCACAGCCAGTATTTCATGGTGGAAAAAATGTTTTTCACGCAAGGATCTTGAGAAAGGCATCTGGCATGAACTTTACCATGTGTGGCAGACTACAAAGAGTCAAACGTTCAATGTCCTCACCAGGAAGAACAGTAACCATCCTCTCCACCTCACGACGCATAGCCTCCTCTTCCTCCTCTTCAGGCCATCCATGCTGGACAGGCATGAAGCTGTAGCGCAGAGCAAAAAATACTGTTCCTCCTCATCCTCCTCCTGGTCCTCATCCTCACACAATGTGGCCTGAGAATACTGTGTGAGGCTGGGCTGTGTGGTATCAGCCACTGTACAATCTTGCTCCATAGCCACCTGCTAGGCATACAAAGCTTCCTTTCAGATTCTGCAGTGAACGTTTTAACACTAGAACTACTGAGGTAGTCATTTTGACTACTTTTCACTATGTGCGAAGTAGACAAAATGACTACCTCAGTAGTTCTAGTGTTAATAGACAAAGCAGTGGAATGGTTATGCTCATAATAGCATCATTCGCGCTCACCATCTTGGGGCAGTACTCAAAGTTTTGAAGAACCTCACATAGGTCAGCGATCCACACCCACTTAGTAGTTGTTATACAGTATGTGGGGATTGAGTGTTACTCTAATGGGCATTGAGAAGCTGGAGTTCAGAGACTGCCCTCTGCTTCTCACTAAGCCTTGCCAACATATGGAAAGTCGAATTCTAGCGTGTGGGCAGGTCACAAATCAGTTGGTGACGAGGCAAATTAAAGCGCTGCTGCAGAGAACCTCGACCGGTGAAAGCCTGAGATGACTTTCGGAAATGTGCGCTGACATGGCGTACCTTGGCAAGTAGGTCCGTAAAGTCACAGTATGTTTTTAAAAAATGCTGTAAAAGCAAGTTCATCACGTGGGCCATGCATGGAACGTGTACCAGCTTGCTGAGCTTTAAAGTCGCCACCAAGTTACGCCCATTATCGCATACAAGCCAACCTGGTTGGAGGTTCAGCGGCGAGAGCCACTGATCAGTCTGTTCTTTTATCCCTTTCACCATCTCGGCTGCGTTATGAGCTCTATCACCTAAACAGATGAGCTTCAGCAGAGCGTTCTGACGCTTCACCAAGTCAGTGCTGCAAATATCTCAACTGGGGAGAGATGGGGAGGCTACTTCCTCTGAGGAGGAGGAGAAACAGGAAGTGGAATACGAGGAGACTGAAACCCTGATGGAAGTTGGGCCCGCAATTCTTGGTGTGGGTAAGATGTGTGATGTCCCAGCCTCTGACTATGTCCCAGACTCCACCAGGTAAACCCATTGTGCCATCAGGGAAATGTATTGTTACTGTCCACAAGAAATTGTCCGCGTGTCTGTGGTTAGGTGGACTGTTGTGAACACTCTTGGTCCGGCCTCTGAGTTTGGGCTCCCTCTGGTGGTTGCTGCTGGTAATGGAGCTGCTCTGGCTAACAGAAGTCGATCACCTGAAGAGGATGATTGGACATCAGGTGTTTCTGACTGGAGAGATATAAGTGAACAACCTTCCTTGGGTTGCTGCCGGTGATTTGGTCTTCTTCCTGAGCCTTCTGGAAGTCAGTTTGTTCCCTGCTTTGTCCTGCACCTTTCAGATAAGTTTGTCTGTTTTGATCTGTGGCATTTTTCTCTTTCGGTTTTTCTCTGTGCTCTGCCTTGCTGGTGCAGTCCAGCCGGGTTCCCTGCCACAGTTTGTCAGTCTGTTCAGTATTGCTAATCTCCTGTTATTTCAGTATCTGTTGTTTTGCGTCCAGTTCACACCAGAGTTCTGATTTAGTGGGGGAGAGGTCGTGTAGCCTCAGTATTTTTGCATATTAGACGTGTTGGAATTTTTCTTAGGGTTTTTGCGGGATTGCAGACAGTATCCTTTTCTGTCCTGATCTATCCAGACAGTTTGGGCCCCAGCATTTGCTTATGCTATTTTCTGCCTGTGTTTTGTACTTCATCTGCCTCACCGTCAATATATGTTTGAGGGCTATTTATTCCTTTGGGGCTCTACTCCAGGGCAGTTTAGCCTTCCCCTTTCTCTCTTTAGGCTTAGTTAACTCTTTGGCTGTGTCAAGGCGTCTAGGTCATCTTAGGTACGTCCCACGGCTAATTCTAGTTGTGTTATCAGTTTAGGGGTCTGCAATCCGCTAAGTTGCCAACCTCTCTGGTGCTGTGCTGCCTAGCCCATTTCTTTGTTGTCCTCCTCGGTTACCATATCATAACAGTGGACCTTCCCTGTGACTGAGATTGCTAGAGCATGGCTGATATTATGTAACACGTGCTTATGTAACTCTGGTATAGCACACCAGGAAAAATAGTGTTGGCTGGGAATTGAGTACGGTGGGTCTGCCACTGCCAAGAGGTAGCAGAAAGACTCAGTTCCCACAAGTAGAAACAGCAGCATTTCCAGTGCTAGCAATCTGGCAATGTCGGTGTTTAGCTTTTGGGCCTGTGGGTGGGTGGCTGGATATTTCTTCTTTCTAGTAAACGTCTGGGACAGGGACAAGTGAACACTGCGCCGGGACAAAGAAGTGGACATGATTGTTGTGTGTGTGCAACCGTGGGTTGTGGGCAGGAGGCATCAGTGCCCGCTTCATGGTCAGCAAATTGGGAAGGCCTTAACATAGAGGAAGGGGCAGTGGTTTCACCCTCAGTCATAGATTTGGTACCCAAGCGTTCCACCCACCTGCTGGGGTGCTTGACTGCCATTTGCTTTTGCATGCTGGTGATGCTCAGGTTGGCAGTGTTCTTGCCTCTTCTTAGCCTGGTTTGGCAGATGCTGCAAATTACAGTTGTTTTATCTGAAGGAATTAGTGAAAAAAAACCTCATACAGGGGAACAACGCATCCTTGGCCTGTTATCTAGACGAGTGTGGGGGCTCTGTGGAACAGATGACAGAGTTCTACCTCTGGTCAAACCACTACCTCTTCTTCCCTGTTTTCTTGCTACGGATCCATCCCTCTCTGCACTGCTGTGCTTGCTAGGCGTGCCACCGTTCCAGTTTGGATCAGTGGCCTCATCATCAACCACGTCGTCTTCCAATTCCTCAATCTGATCCTCCTTCTGAGTTGAGATTTGAGACTGACCTGATGGCAACTGTGCCTCATGATTATCCTCCACCTCATCAGACATCAATTGACCTTCCCTAACGTGGCTTTCTCCTGGCCCGTGGGTGCTCAAATGTTTGGACATCACTGCACTCCACCTCCTCATGACCCTCTTTAATGGTGCACATTAAGAGGCCTGACAAATTACAAGGGAACGTAAACAGTTCCTCAGAATGGCCAGCATTGGGGTCATATGTCTCCTGGAACTCTTGATGGTGGGAGGAAGAAGCACCAGGTTGAGGATTCAGAGGCCCAGCCTCTTGGCTACTGAGACTGGACCGTGTGGAAGACTTCATGGTACTGCTTGTCAACACACTGACACCTTTGTCTGCCATTCAACCCACAACATTCTCGCACTTGTCTGGGTTTGTTAGTGGTGTAGCGCACTGACCAAATTTTGAGAGGAAGGTAGAACGCGATACACCTTCGGATCTGTCACCTTCTGTTACACGGCCTTCGCAGGCACCACCACATCCACGTCCCTTAATTACTCCACTGTTGGAGTCTTTTTCATCTTGAATGCGCTATGCTTATGAAACAAAAAAAAAATCTGGCTTTATTTTTCGCAAGTACCCTTACAAAGGTCTTATGTACAAATTCACTGTATCTATCAATGTGTGGCTAGTTTTTTGGAGATCGCGGCTTGATTATACATGGCAACAGCAGGCTGACATAAATTACAGGTAAATAGTCACGTTTGGTGTCTTTGCAGGCTTTGTGCCTGTCGCACAGCTGTTAGACAAAGATACGCTTTTTTTTAAACCAATAGAAAATTAGGACTATTTTTTAGATCAACTTGCTGACAGACTCCAACAGTGGAGTAATTAAGATTATTGCCCCTGCTAAATTGGCACGTAAGATTATCTCTACCCGGATTGCGCCAGTCGCACAACTGCAAGATAAAAATGTTATTTTTTTTTTAAAAAAATAATAATTTTGTGATTTTTTTTTTACATCGCCTTTAGGAGACACGCCAACAGCAGACTCAGGGAAATTAATGGTACATAGTGATGTTTCCGTAACTCAAGAGGTTTTGAGCCAGTCGCACAACTGATAGACAAATATTAGGTATTTAAGCAATAGACAAGGAATATTATTTAGCAAATATATTTTAAAATGAATGTTACTATATGCCGGCACTGAGTATTATTTTGAATTTAAAAAAAAATTATAGGCTGCTACACAGGAGTATTATGTAGCTTCCAAAAATGGTTTTGTTTAAGCCATTACTACCTAATATTATTTCTCTCTACAAATAGCTGATGTTTATATTTTGGTAGTGGATGAAAAAATCCTCCCTATTTCACCCTAATCCCACAGTGTGTTTCTAATACTAACTACTATACAACAAAGTGGAAAACAGCAGAGATCTGCAGCATGTACTTGCAATGATGAGAACACCCAGGTGTCTGCCTTTCACCCTCCCTCCTATTAAATCTCTCCCTAATTAAATCCCCACCTAACAAACAAGTAATCTCCTCACAATCTTCAGCTCTTAAAAGAGCTTTTTGGAATGAATAGCACTCACTATAACCTCCTATCACTGTCCCTACGCTCCTTTTACTCTCCCAATGCTCAAACTATATTTTCCGTACGCTGTTTTCCGGCTGCAATGTGTATAAGATGGCGCCGGCAGCCCTTAAATAGTCTGGTCTGGAAGGCCAGACAATCACAGTAATGCCACACCAAAAGTGGTGCTGGCATTACTGTGATTGGCAAGCCAGCCCAGTATGTTCATTGACTGCAAATAAACATGCTGGACGGGTCACTCGAACATACCGAGGTGAATACCTAATTACTCGCCGAGTAACGAATAGCACGAATACCATACTATTCGTGCAACTAACAAATAGTGTTGTATGTATTCGCTCATCACTAATAATAATCCATAATGTCCCATGACGATCTTGATGACTTTGAGAGCAGTCACTGATGTGACTGCTCTCAAGAACAGCTGGCTACACACTGACAGGAGGTAATCGTTCCCGCAGTGTATACTTGTAGACCTGAGCTGCAGTGAGAGAGCTCACTGGAGTACAGTAGCTGATCATCTCTCGTGATCTCCCTTACGGCACCACCGCAGTGGTGGTGTCATAAGTTAGAGCACCGGAGCTCGTCAGCTGATGAACTCCATTGAACTCTCTCACGGCAGCTCAGTGATACACTACGGGATCGATTACCTCCTGTCAGTGTATCGCCGGCGGCTGGGTTAGAGCAGTCACATCTCCCGATGTGACTGTTCTACATGTAAGGTCGCCATGGGGCACTCTGGATTATGTGGACTATGGCGGACGGGAAAGTATATTGTGGTTTATTATTTTTGATTTTTTTTTATCAGGGCATTGAGGATTAGGAGTTAAAGTGAATATATGTTTTTTTTATTTTACATATTTTAGAGGAGACATGGGCAACGGGGATTTGGTGTTAGGTGAAAATAATGTGTTTTTTTATTTTTCTTTGAATATGTATTTAATTAATTTACATGTGTTTTTTTTATGTGTGAGCACAGGCGCCAGCTGAGACTACTTCTCCCATCAGCGGCTCCTGCTATAATTGTTATCAGTGACAGTAAACATAGTCTGATGGGATGAGTAGTCTCTCATCAGCCCACGCCTGCTAACCTGCGGTAAGCATTTTACTGTGGGTCATAGTATCTCTGCGAGGTCACGCTGACATCTGACAGCATGACCCTGTAGCGCTATGACCGATGGTCTTACCGGCGGTAACATCACTGCCAATACGAACCATTACACTAGTGTTTCCCACGCTGTCACACAGATGACAGCATGAGAAGCACGATAGGAAGCCAGTAAAAATGCAAACAAAAGCTCAGCAAATCCGCAAACCTTTTTATACCTGCGTTTTGTTGCGGATTTGACTGACTCAATTGAAGTCAATGGGTGAAAAATGCGCAAAATCCACGCAAAGTATTGACATGCTGCAGAAAAAAAACGCACTGCAAAAACTCAAGGAAAATTACTGATCATGTGTACAGCACTAGGATAAGGATTCCAAAGCGTTTTTGGCCCATTTCCGCACGGAAAAAATGCTGCGAAAATGCACCAAAAACGCACTGTGTGCACATAGCCTCAGGCTCACTTCAACACCAGATTCTAGGTGCAACTGCTACACTAGCACCCCTTACAGCTAAATACTGGTTATGCACACAGCAAAGCTATGTTTGAACCCTGGACGTTACCACACAGGGTCAAATTACGGGCCTGTGATCACTTCATGTGCAACAGAGGTGAAGTGGCAACTGGGGAGGTGCCAGATGTTGCAGAAGGGCCAGCTGGGGCATGTAGTCCTACTGGCAGCGATAATGATGTCACGGTAGCTGAAGTGGGTTGCTAGACCCCTCAACACTTCCCTCGTGTCCACAACAATAGTCAACAGCGGGAGGTGACACTTGTGGATGGTATAGGACCCCCCCAGGGGCACTCCTGTAGAGGTGGTGTCTGGGTGCAGGTTTTGGAGCGCCCGTGGTGTTTGTGCAATCTCAAGCAGCCAGACACGCAGGTGAACATGTAAACTTAACAATTTTACTGAAAGAGGTAACGGGGTACAGTCTCTCTTAAAGGCAAAGTTCACAGTATATTGTGCATATGAAAGTAATTGTTCTCCCCTCATGAGCGAGGGTTATGGCCTCTCAGGGCTGCTGGAGCAGAGTTCTCTTCACTTGCTTTTAGAGGAAGTGCTATGAGCAGTCCAAGAAATATTACACTGATGGAGGGAACTTCACAGATTAGTGTATTTCCACAGAGAATCAAAGTGTGGAAGTACTCACAGTTTTGAGCCTACAGTTATCTTTCGCAAGGGGTAGGTTAAACAAAGTTGGTGGTGTGTCAGCCACTTGGATCTGGTCCTGGCTAGAAGCAAACGGGATAACCAGCGTGCAGGAGAGCACATGTGCAGCTTATCTCTCCTGACTGGATGAGGCTTCACTCCTTTATGGAGGAGATTATGTGGAGAAAGATTTTTCCCCAGCGTGGTCTGGCATGGAAAAAAAATAATCTTGGGAGTAGTAGTGTCTGGAGGCCCCATCCAGCTGTTTCTATGGCAGCTTGTTGTGAGAAGATTAATCACTTAAAAGGGATGCAAAATAAACCAAATATGGCAGCCAAAAAATCCCATAAAATCAACTTTATTAAATATAATATATAAAAAAGTCAGAAGATGTATGATACAGGCAGGGGCTGATAGACATAGAGATGTCAGCACATATAAGCCAAAAGGGACAGGGGCCCGTCCACCCACATATTAAATCCAAACATTAATATTACCCACAATATATACTGCAGACATCCTAAGCAATCATGCACAATAAGATTAGTAATTCAAAATATAACAATATGCAGAAATATATCGTGGAGAAGTATAATATACCTGATAATGTGGGACGAAACGGGACCACAGACCCACCCCGACGCGCGTTTCGGAGACCACCGCTCCTTCCTCAGGGGACATAATGAGAATATCCCAAGGCTGCCATTTATATAGTATGCACCGGAAGTAAAGAGAATCGGGGCGCCCGGCAGAACATCAAATTCAGATGTGTGCTAGTGCGCGACGAATTGCGCACACATTATGCGCAGATAATTACCTGGCAACCGATGGATGCCGAGGGAGCCACGCGAAGCCAGTCACCGCTCACAGTATCCGCGCCCACCACAGACACCGACACCTGGAATCACGTGGGGCCCCACGTGACCAGATGACGGACATCCGAAGGAGGAAGCGCTGCACAGAGAGCAGGACAGGCGACACATGCGCTCTGAACTCAGAGCCCATCGCAGCCATTCAATGTACTGGCAAAAAATCGGGCATACCATATAAATAGATGGACAAAGTCCTAAAATGTCCAAGCCACATGGCAAGCATATGCGTCACATAGCGGGCAATATAAGCCCAGACATATACAAAAATAACTAAATTCCGGATGTCATAACTCCTTATCACACAAGTATAAATACCCAAACCAAAACATAACATAGCATGCCATACAGCATCTATATAAATACAAAATTATCAACTATGATCATATAATTTAATTAGCGATACAAACAGACAAAAAGAATGCTATGACAAATAGAAGATCAGTAGTATCGACTCAGGACATAGAGTTTTCATCAATCCATATATGTTGATAGATGTCAGAATGGCAATCAAACGGCATCTCTTCCTCTTTATAATCATCGCCAAAGCATAGATGGAATATCAACAAATCTGAATATAAAATTAAAATAGTTAAAACTAATAAAAAATGTGCAAACACACACCATGGATATCATTGGACACAAATGGGGATCACAGGTAGGGAACAAATGACAAATTCTCATTAAGACCCTTCGGATGAATTGTTTGAAGAGTCCAAATCCATTTAGTTTCAAGTTGCCCCAACCGTTTGGTTAAATTGCCCCCTCGAATGTTAATATTCAGCATATCAATGCCACGCACTCTCAGTAGAGTGCTATCACATTGGTGAAAATCATAGAAATGACGTGGCAACGTTTTTAGGGTGGATGTGTCCGCACAAGCAGAGGCCGCCTGTATCCCCAACACATGTTCGCGAGGGAACCTGTCACCTGTTTTGGCCGATATAAGATGCGGCCACCGCCCTTCAGGGTTTATCAACAGCATTCTATAATGCTAAGATCCTATTAAAAATATTGTGCAATAAAGACTAAATAAAAGTTTCATTAAGTACACAAAATATTTTAAACAAATAGGATAAAAAACATATAGCTGAATAAAATGGAGCATGTTTGAAAAATATTAGCATAAAGTCCGAACACAGAATAATTAAGTTAATAATAAAAATAATAATAATTAAGTAAATTTAGAAAGATCTTTTTGAATCAGGGCTACCATCCAAGAACAATTGAAAACCAAATTACAAGAGCCACCAGAATATCAAGGAATCACCTGCTACATTACAAAGCTAAAGAAGAAAATAACCGGGTGCCTCTAGTGGTCACCTACAATCCAAATCTGGAAGTGCTAAGAGGAGCTGCATGGAAACTACAACCTTTACTACCAAAAGATGCCCGATTACAATCCATATTTCCAGACCCCTGACTACTGTGTTTTAGGCAGCCCCCAAATCTAAGAAGCATCATTGTCAGAAGCTCCCTGTCCTCTCCAACAGCTGCAAGAACCTTTCCTTGCAACCAGAAAAAATGTAAAACCTGTCCATTTATAATGACCACGGACAAGATAAAGATCCTCAACTCCCATCAGGACTACAAGATCCCAGGTACGTTCAGCTGCATCACATCTAATGTGGTGTACCTAATTATTTGTATTTAATGTCCAACTGGGGGTCTGTATGTGGGGGAGACCGGGCAAAAACTGAGAACAAGGATGAATTCTCATCGCCACACAATAAGAGAAAAAAGAATGGATCTACCTGTGGCCAAACACTTTTGTATCCCCGGTCATAGCATGATGGACATGAAATTACTTGTATTAAAAGCTAACTTTAAATCTGAGAGAGACAGAAAGGTTTGGGAATATAAACTCATGACGACCTTTGACACACTCAGTACAGGAATGAATGTGTCGCATGGATTTACGTCTTTTTACATCAATTAAGGAATTTGCTCTTCAGACCTTCTGGGGGCATCACACAACACAGAACCAGACCCCAATCAGAGGGCAATATAACTTTCACACTCCTTATCTATGAACTGTTCCAATATTTATGTTCATCTCTATCTCCCATAATGACAGTTCTGCTTCACGTCACTTGTCTTACCTATTGCATTGTTTCTGTGCTGTGTTGTGTATAAATATGTGATTCTTCAGATTTTGTATTAGTCTTTGCCTGATGAAGAGACCTGAGTAGTCTCGAAAGCTTGCAATTTGTTACCATCTTTTCAGTTAGCCATTAAAAGGTATCAACCACTGAGGTCTCTCAATTCTAAATATTTTTGTATACAATGATATGCACCAAAAATCAAATCCACAAAAATATCAACTTATTTATAAAATATATAGGTATATAGTCCATGTGAAAAAGTGCTAAAGTGCATAAATCAAAGCACAAAGTGCTATTGTGCAAAGTAAAAAGGTTAATAGTGCAGTGCATAAAACTAAGGTGCAAGGTGCTACAATGAAAATTATATGCATAAATATTAAAGGGCATAATTTACCAAGATCAAAAACGTGCTGCCGGGTCTCTACGTGCTTTTCGGCGCTTGCCTTCTTACGGGGGGAGTGTATAAACTCTGATCAGAGTGTTTCGACCTGATTGAATGTGAGAATACACACTTGTGGGATCCTAGCCAAATACAGATCCATAATACCATCATGTGAAGCTTAGGTAACTGAAAGTTTTATACACCTCTTTTTACAATTCCGCTGTTCATTTTGGCTGTATATACTTGTTTACATGTAGTGTTTTGATGCCTTTTTTCATGTGTAACCCAACCTCCACATCACTCCGCTTGTTACAGTAACAGCAAAATGAATAAGATTCCTAAAATTTGATTCACATTTGTAGAAGAGAAGTGTACCAAAATGTACATATACATATATATTTGCATGTTGGCCCATGTATGCAGATATATATAATATAATCTCTCCTCCCCCACTGGTGTCTCAAATATGGGTGGATAGCCAAGGATTTGGGATTTTTGGGATAGATAGCTACCTATAAGCATTTAACCAAAGCCCCCTCTTCCACCAAAAGACAAAATCAGTGTTCTCTCTGAATTTGCCTGGCGATAAAAGAATGTCCAGTCCATGTGCTGGAACTGGTTTTAACCAGGATGGGAGGGATGAACCTTAGCCAGTGGGTGAGCAACAATACAATAGACTAGAGACATTCCTCCACACCTGAAACTGGACATGCCCCCTTCGGCTGGACGTAAATATCTGAGAGAGACCTGTGCTCGCTCTCTTAATCCATGGACAGCATGACGTACACATTGATGTTATGATTCGGTGATTCTGTTATGATATGGTAACTGAGGAGGACAACAAAGAAATGGGCTAGGCAGCACAACACCAGAGAGGTTGGTAACTTAGCGGATTGCAGACCTCTAAACTGACAACACAACTAGAATTAGCCGTGGGACGTACCTACGATGCCCTAGATGCCTCGACACAGCCAAAGAGTTACCTAAGCCTAAAGAGAGAAAGGGGAAAGCTAATTGCCCTGGAGTTGAGCCCCAAAGGAAAAGATAGCCCGCAAACATATATTGCTGGTGAGACAGATGAAGTACAAAACACAGGCAGAAAATAGAGTAAGCAAATGCTGGGGCCCAAACTGTCTGGATAGAACAGGACAGGAAAGGATACTGTCTGCAATCCCGCAAAAACCCTAAGAAAAATTCCAACACGTCTGATATGCAAAAATACTGAGGCCACAGGACCTCTCCCCCACTAAATCAGAACTCTGGTGTGAACTGGACGCAAAACAACAGATACTGAAATAACATGAGACTAGAAATACAGAAAAGACTGACATAAGCTGTGGCAAAGGAAAACATAGTCCAGCACAGGTCCCAGCAGGGAACCTGGCTGAACTCACACCAGCAAGGCAGAGAACACAGAAAAGCAAAAAGGGAAAAAATGCAACAGATTAAAACAGACAAGTAAATTATCTGAAAGATGCAGGACAAAGCAGGGAGCAAGCAGACTTCCAGAAGGCTCAGGAAGAAAACCAATCACCGGCAACAACTAAGGGAAGACTGCTCACTTAAATCTCCCCAGTCTGTAACACCTGACCTCCAATCATCCTCTTCAGGTGATTGACTTCTGTCAGCCAGACCAGCTCCATTACCAGCAGCAACCACCAGAGGGAGCCCAAACTCAGAAGCCAGATCAAAAGTGTTCACAAAAGTACCCCACCTTGAGGAGGGGTCACCGATCCCTCACCCAAGCCGCCAGGCCGGTCAGGATGGGCCCAGTGAAAGGCGCAAACCAATCTCTTGGCATGAATGTCAGAAGCAAACACCCAAGAATTATCCTCCTGACCATAACCTTTACACTTGACCAAGTACTGGAGTCTCCATCTAGCCAGACGAAAATCCAATACTTTCTCTACTTCATACTCCAGATTGCCCTTAACCAATACAGGATCAGGGGGCGCAGCCATGGGAACTACTGACTCAACAAACCTTTTCAACAAAGATTTATGAAAGACGGAAAGAAACGGGATTAAGGATTTCCAAAATCTTATAAGGTCCAATGAACCTTGGCTCAAATTTTGGAAACGCAATCTTCATAGGAATATTTTTGGAGGACAACCTAACCATGTCACCTAATTTAAACCGGGGATCATCAGCCCTATGCCGGTTGGCAAACCATTGGGCCTTCTCCTGA
>VIAB01038846.1:13405-23911 GCA_009801035.1 Oophaga pumilio
ATATGCTAATTTTTTGAGAAGGACCTGTATATTGCTCCATACAGTATTTTGGTCATCACATAGAGCTCCATACAGAATAATGAGCCCCATATAATGCTCCATTTATAAGGGCCTATATATGATGTTCCAGTATATTATGGGCCCCATATAATGCTCCATATATAATGGGCCCCATATATGATGCTCCAGTGTATGATAGGCCCCCATGTAATGCTCCATATATGATGCTCCAGTGTATGATGGGCCCCATATATGATTCTCCAGTGTATGATGGGCCCCATATATGATGCTCCAGTGTATGATGGGCCCCATATATGATTCTCCAGTGTATGATGGGCCCCATATATGTTGCTCCAGTGTATGATGGGCCCCATATATGATACTCCAGTGTATGATGGGCCCCATATGATGCTCTCCATATATTGCACCAAACAAAAACAAAAAAAATGAAATACCTCTCCTCACTGGCCGCTGCTCTGCTCAAGGCACTGGCCCCCTTTCCCGGCACAGGCATCGGGCCCCCATAGCATGCCTTTGTCCCCGACTGTGTGTGGGCCCCCCTGCCTGCTCAGGTCCCCGGCACTTGCCCGGGTATGCCGGGTGCTGACGCCGACCCTGGTCGGCAGTGCTCAGGAGTGGGCACGTTTGGGTTTTTTAGATGCAGAAAAATAATTGTAGTACCGAGCATTGACACCACTCAGCATGTCGCAGAATTAGAAAAAAAAAATTCCCTCACAGCCTCGCTCGTCTAGGATAGGCGCTAGTGATGAGCGAGTATGCTCGTTGCTCGGATTTTCCAGGGCACACTCGGGTGATCTTCGAGTATTTGGGCATACTCGGAGATTTAGTATGTATCACCGTAGCTGCATGATTTGCGGCTACTAGACAGCCTGAATACATATGAGGAATGCCTGTTTGTTAGGAAATACCCACATGTATTCAGGCTGTCTAGCAACCGCAAATCATGCAGCTGCGGCGACATATACTAAATCTCCAAGCACGCCCAAATACTCGGGAGATCACCCGAGCAACGAGCACACTCGCTCATCACTAATAGGCACCTGAAGATGAATGACACTTTTAAAATAATTGTTGATCAACCTTTGTAAAAGTTATGCATTTTTGTAATCTACTTCATGGCCGCACAAAACCCATTCATACAAAGAAAACATGACACAAATATTTTATTGTATGGCAGAAATGGCCGTGATGTTTATTTAGGGTTACATAAATTAATCAATAAATACTTCAATAAATAAATCCATAAAAATTATTAAACTTCCAACCATAACCAATCCACCCATCACTTGGGCATTTTCCCACAAATGAACATCACGACAAATATAATAATAAGGGGGAGGGCGGGAGGGATCTTCTTTTCTTCACAGACGATGACAGGAGCCAACGGGCGACAGCAGGGCTATTTATATCCATAAAACAGCCCGCCAAAACCTTCTTAAACCAATCAAAAACACATAAATTTAGGCGCCAAAAGCCAGAAAAAAACAGTTTCAGCCTGCTCGTGGACACCCCACAGCTTACCTGAAGTACCACAATGAAATTACAAATACCAAATATTTCATGCAATATTCAGGGATTATGCAGCCATGAGTCCCCCCCTTTATTATACTCTTTGTATGTAGGGGGGGGCTAACATTACCTTATTTTGCCTCCATCTCTCCAGAAGACTGCACTGGTCTTCTGTGACACTGCCCAGGTCAAGTAGCTTTAGAAGCTCTTTTCAATTGCTGCTCAGCAAGATCTGTACACTGAGCTCAATTTGTGGACTGAAATTTCCCTCTCTGTGCCCTTCCCCAATTCTGAGAGGTAATGACACATACACAATTTGCTTGAGTGCAGAGTATGTATCTCTCTGAGCAGCCGTTAAAAGCAGCTTCTAATAGGAGCTTCAACTGGGCATTGAAGAAGCAGAGTGCTGTGAGCTTACCTGGTGAGGTGGATTCTGGAAGCAGTAGGTCAGGGTGAGCAGCATGGACCAGAAACGATAATGCAGTGGAGCTGGATTTGCAGCATGGCATGTGGACTGTTAGGGTATGTTTCCACGTAGCGGAAACACTCAGTATTAGCTGCGGATTGAATGCTGCGTCCTACCGCAGCGGCCAGATGTTCCAGCATAGTGGAGGGGATTTTATGAAATCCCTTCTCCACTATACGTGCGAGCACGCATCCAGCGGCCCTGCGTATCCGGACATGCGGCGCGTCTTTTTAAACCACAGCATGTCTGTTCACCTTGTGGCGACGCTCCGTTGCTGCAAGGTAAATAACAGAGTTCTATGTATATGGTGCGGCGATTCCGGATGTGTTCAATGAACACATCCGGAATCACCGCACGTACGGAAGGGGGCGGGGCTCTGGGTGGAGCGGGATTTCTGCTCCGTCCAAAGCGCAGACAATCTGGTACGTGGAAACTTACTCTTACAGAGGAATATGAAGGACAGTAGTTGAGCAAATGGATTAGAAAGCACTGGATGCATCAGAACTAGATGCTTGATCAGGAACAGCAAAGATTTGTAGGCAGATTGGTATCCTGCTTCCAGAAGTGCGGTTAACACAGGAATAGCAGAAATGTATAGAAAAACTGGAAACTTGCAGAAATGCAGCTACCCTGAGGAATAGTAAAGATGTTTAGACAAACTGGTACCTTTCTTATAGAGTGCGGACTAGTGATGAGCGAGTATACTCATTGCATGGGTTTTCCCCGAGCACGCTCGGGTGATCTCCGAGTATTTTGGCATGCTAGGAGATTTAGTTTCTGTGGACTAGCTGCATGATTTATGGTTGCTGGACAGCCTGAATACATGTGAGGATTGCCTGTTTGTTAGGGAATCCTTACATGTATTCAGGCTGTCCAGCAGTCATAAATCATGCAGATGCCTCGACAAACTAAATCTCCGCGCACGCCAAAATACTCGGAGATCACCCGAGCATGCTCGGGAAAACCCAAGCAACGAGTATACTCGCTCATCACTAGTGTGGACAGCACCAGGATGGGTGAGAAAGAACACTGGTAATGAATGAATTACAGTGCACAACAAAGCTGAGCATTGTAGCTGTGAATCAAGCACTGAAGTGAGATAAAGCTATCTAGACGCAGCATTGATGAAAAATTAGCTGTACTGAGCAATGTAGCTGTGAATCCATCACAATCTGTTTGTGCCTTTCCTCACCTGTTCTTCCATTCTACTTTCCCACCTCAAATCTCCCACACCTGTTCATTCAACATGCACCTGTAATCTGATCTCTCAGTGAAAAGACAGACCATAGAAGACAGATTTTTAGCATTTGTCAGTGTGGATGATGGAGCTAAGGAGGCTGGGGTGTAAAGGAAGTGACTGATAAGTGGATGAAAAAATCTTTAAATAATTGCCTTTGTAATTTATGGTTTTTAATTAAAAGTGGGAATAAAAATTATAACTGTGGATGATAACCTTGTGGTTTCAGCACTGGTTATCCTAGTTGCTCAGGCTTTATATAGAGCCCTGTGAGGAGCAGGTACTGTGTGATCGCGTGGGTTCTGGCTTACACTTGTGTTGCTGGAGTAACATTGGTATAGATGGAGAAAGCAGATTTCTCTAATAAGATAACGCAGCTTCTCATATTTGCTGGACTTTTGACTTATGGAAAGTTTGTTGAAAAAACAGCAATCATCTAATTCCTCACATTCAATTGTCTAATCCAGATGCTGAAAAGCAGCAGTAATCTAATTCTTCTGACAGCTGAGGGTTTGTTACAGTTTTATCGGGTGCACACAATCCCCCGTGGACTGCAGATTGGAACATTAGGATCAGATATTTTTGTGGTGCTGATGATTTCCACCCAGACCTCATGAAATAATATCTAATGATCTGCAAAACAACTCACAGAGGACTATACTATATACAGGTGCCAGAGGGGGAAGGAAACACTGAATATACTAGTGGCTATAGTTACAGCTGCCAGAGGGGGTAGGAGACAAGGAATATACTGATGGCTATAGTTACAGCTTCCAGAGGGAGAAGGAGACAACGAATATTCAGGTGGCTATAATTACAGCTGCTAGAGAGGGAAGGAGACAAGGAATATACTGGTGACTACAATTACAGCTGCCAGAAGGGGAAGGAGACAAGGAATATTCTGGTGGCTAAAATTCCAGCGGCTAGAGAGGGAAGGAGACAAGGAATATACTGGTGGCTATAATTGCAGCTGCCAGAAGGGGAAGGAGACAAGGAATATCCTGGTGGCTATACTTACAGCTGCCAGATGGAGAAGGAGACAAGGAATATACTGGCGGCTATAGTTACAGCTTCCAGAGGGGGAAGGACACAAGGAATATATCTGTGGCTATACTTACAGTTGCCAGGGAGGGAAGGAGACAAAGAATGTACTGGTGGCTATAGTTACAGCTGCCAGAGGGTAAAGGGAGAAGGAGACAAGGAATATACTGGTGGCTATAATTACATCTGCCAGAGGGTGAAGGAGACAAGGAATATACTGGTGGCTATAGTTACAGCTGCCAGAGGAGGAAGGGGACAAGGAATATACCGGTGGCTATAGTTACAGTTGCCAGGGAGGGAAGGAGACAATGAATATACTGGTGGCTATAGTTACAGCTGCCAGAGGGTAAAGGAGATAAAGAATATTCTGGTGGCTATAGTTACAGCTGTCAGAGGGGAAAGGAGACAAGGAATATACTAGTGGCTATAGTTACAACTGCCAGAGGGGGAAGGAGACAAGGAATATACTGGTGGCTATAGTTACAGCTTCCAGAGGGAGAAGGAGACAAGGAATATTCAGGTGGCTATAATTACAGCTGCTAGAGGGTGAAGGAGACAAGGAATATAGTGGTGGCTAAAGTTACAGCTTCCAAAGGGGGAAGGACACAAGGAATATACTGGTGGCTATAATTACAGCTGCCAGAGGAGGAAGGGGACAAGGAATATACTGGTGGCTATAGTTACAGCTGCCAGAAGGGAAAAGAGACAAAGAATATACTGGTGGCTATAGTTACAGCTGCCAGAAGGGAAAAGAGACAAAGAATATACTGGTGGCTATAGTTACAGCTACCAGAGTGGAAAAGAGACAAGGAATATACTGGTGGCTATTGTTACAGCTGCCAGAGGGTGAAGGAGACAAGGAATATACTGGTGGCTATAGTTACAGCTGCCAGAAGGGAATGAGACAAAGAATATACTGGTGGCTATAGTTACAGCTGCCAGAGGGGAAAAGAGACACGGAATATACTGGTGGCTATTGTTACAGCTGCCAGAGGGTGAAGGAGACAAGGAATATACTGGTGGCTATAGTTACAGCTGCCAGAGTGGAAAAGAGACAATGAATATACTGGTGGCTATTGTTACAGCTGCCAGAGGGTGAAGGAGACAAGGAATATACTGGTGGCTATAGTTACAGCTGCCAGAGGGGAAAAGAGACAAGGAATATACTGGTGGCTATAGTTACAGCTGCCAGAGGGGAAAAGAGACAAGGAATATACTGGTGGCTATAGTTACAGCTGCCAGAGAGGGAAGGTGACAAGGAATATACTGGTGGCTAAAATTACAGCTGACAGATGGGGAAGGAGACAAGGAATATACAGGTGTCTATAGTTACAGCTGCCAGAAGGGGAAAGAGACACTGAATATACTGGTGGCAAGAGTTACAGCAGCCAAAGGGGAAAGAGACAAGGAATATACTGATGGCTATAATTACAGCTGCCAGAGGGAGAAGGGGACAAGGAATATACTGGTGGCAAGAGTTACAGCTGCCAGAGGGAGAAGATAACTGATTCAAAACTTACTGGCATCTATGTATATAACTGTCAGAAGCGTAAAAAACTGACTGGAGCCTATACTTACAGCAGTCATAAGAGGCAGAAGACTGAGTTGGGACTTACTGGGGTCTATAATAACAGCTGCTAGAGGAAGAGACTATCAACTTACTGGTAACCATAGTTATACCATGGTAACAAGACTGATTGGAAACTTGTTGGGCGCTGTAGTCACTGCTGCCATAGTTGGAGGAGATTGTGAACCTACCAGGGAGTATATTTACATTCGAAATTGGGAAACGGAGACTGACTTGGAACTGTAATAACAGATGCCTGAGTGTGAAGGAGACTGACTGTGAACTTTCTGGGCCTGAGAGGGAACAATACTGAACTTACTGGGAACTATATTTACAGCTACCAGAATAGGAAGGAGATGGACTTACTAGTGGCTACATTTATGGATGCCAGAGGGTAAAGAAGACTGAATTTACTATATTTACAGGGAGAAGGTGATTTGTGGTGAAGTGGAGCAGAGGGGAAATGAAATACACAGGGAGGATATGCAATGGGTTTTGGGTGTTATAGCCAGAAAGCATAGAATTCGGTCATGTGAGATTGCCCTGCAGCCCATCTAGAAGAGCACAGATGCCACAGCAGCGGTGCTGAAAAATCAGAGATGGGCATAAAGGTAGAAAAATACATTTTTGGAGGAAAGGGTGCAGCAATATTAAGTTCTTTGTGAACCTGACATTTTCATATGTTGGTCATTAGAGCCTCAGCTGCTGTTAGACTTGGCCAATGACAAACATGACACAGCCTGATGTGCGCAGGTTTTATGCTGGTGTGAATATGGCATAAGGCCACGGTAATGCCACTGAATCTGAGCGAGTGCTGATAATCATGTGCGCATTAAACACACAAGGTTCTGGGAAGCTGACAGGTATAAATCAGGTGAAGGTCAGTCCTCCCATGGCTATGCATCTGCAGCTGTAGCATGTGAGCTTACACTCCACAGACAGCGCAGCACGTGGAGGAGCCAGGAGCAGAGAGCATGGTAATTACTGAAATCCAGGAGCATTCCACAAATAGCGCACATTTCCCAGATGGGAAAAATATGTTTTCTGCTGCACAAGTCGTATATAACCTACAGATACCACAAGAAATATAATGGAGACCTGAACTGCCCGAATACAGAACAGGCCAGAAAATAACAATAAAGAGTTCATGGTGAGAGCTGGTGACGCTCCAAACACAGCTCAAATATGGCAGAAGCTAGAACCAAGCGAACCAGCAGGACGCCGCCGAGCACACGATGGACGAAATCAGAAATAAGACAAGTCGCCTACATGTCAGGGATGTCTACTGGTTTCTGCATTATTATGCTGATTGCTGACATAAAGATCTGATGTCTATAGGGAAACATCCATGTACAGTTATGGCCAAAAGTTTTGAGAATGACACAAATATTATATTTTCACATGATCTACTGCCCTCTGGTTTTTATGTGTGTTTGACAGATGTTTTTATCACAGACAGAAATATAATAATTGCAAACATATGAGTAACAAAAGCTTATATTGACAGAATGAGTTAATGCAGCAAGTCAATATTTGCAGTGTTGACCCTTCTTCTTCAGGACCTCTGCAATTCTCCCTGGCATGCTCTCAATCAACTTCTGGACCAAATCCTGACTGATAGCAGTCCATTCTTGCACAATCAATGCTTTCATTTTGTCAGAATTTTTAGGTTTTTGTTTGTCCACCCGTCTCTTGATGATTGACCACAAGTTCTCAATGCGATTAAGATCTGGGGAGTTTCCAGGCCATGGACCCAAGATCTCTATGTTTTGTTCCCTGAGCCATTTAGTTATCACCTTTGCTTTATGGCAAGGTGCTCCATCATGCTGGAAAAGGCATTGTTGATCGCCAAACTGCTCTTGGAGGGTTGGGAGAAGTTGCTCTTGGAGGACATTCTGGTACCATTCTTTATTCATGGCTGTGTTTTTAGGCAAGACTGTGAGAGAGCCGATTCCCTTGGCTGAGAAGCAACCCCACACATGAATAGTTTCAGGATGCTTAACAGTTGGCATGAGACAAGACTGGTGGTAGCGCTCACATTGTCTTCTCCGAATGAGGCGTTTTCCTGATGTCCCAAACAATCGAAAAGGGGATTCATCAGAGAAAATAACTTTACCCCAGTCCTCAGCAGTCCACTGCCTGTACCTTTTGCAGAATATCAGTCTGTCCATGATGTTTTTTCTGGAGAGAAGTGGCTTCTTTGCTGCCCTCCTTGAGACCAGGCTTTGTTCCAAGTGTCTCCGCCTCACAGTGCGTGCAGATGCACTCACACCTGCCTGCTGCCATTCCTGAGCAAGCTCTGCACTGCTGGTAGCCCGATCCCGCAGCTGAAACACTTTTAAGAGACGGTCCTGGCGCTTGCTGGTCTTTCTTGGGCGCCCTGGAGCCTTTTTGGCAACAATGGAACCTCTCTCCTTGAAGTTCTTGATGATGCGATAGATTGTTGACTGAGGTGCAATCTTTCTAGCTGCGATACTCTTCCCTGTTAGGCCATTTTTGTGCATTGCAATGATGACTGCACATGTTTCTTTAGAGATAACCATGGTTAACAGAAGAGAAACAATGATGCCAAGCACCAGCCTCCTTTTAAAGTGTCCAGTGGTGTCATTCTTACTTAATCATGACAGATTGATCTCCAGCCATGTCCTCATCAACACCCACACCTGTGTTAATGGAGCAATCACTGAAAAGAGGTTAGCTGGTCCTTTTGAGGCAGGGCTGCAATGATGTTGAAATGTGTTTTGGGGGATAAAGTTCATTTTCTAGCCAAATATTGACTTTGCAAGTAATTGCTGTTAAGCTGATCACTCTTTATAACATTCTGGAGTATATGCAAATTGCCATTAGAAAAAGTGAAGCAGTAGACTTTGTAAAAATTAATATTTGTGTCATTCTCAAAACTTTTGGCCATGACTGTAGTTGATTATTTGTGTTATGTGATATGTGTATGTAAATTAACTGTTTGTTTTGCATAATTGTAAGAACATTGATGAGAACCTGATACCAATGGCAGACCTCTCGGATTTTCAAAGAGGCCAAATTGTTGGTGCTGGTATGGCAGGCGCTAGTGTCACCGAAAGTGCCTGAATTTTTGGCGTGTCAAGAGGTACTGTCTCCAAAGTAATGACTGCGTTTGAAAGAGAAGGAAAAAGTAAAAAAACGCAAAGCACAGGTCCGGCCGAAAGTCGAAGATGACTGAGAGAGACCGTTGGACTCTAAAGCGAATTGTGAGAGAGGATCATAAGACCACGGCTCCGAAAATCACTGCTGAGCTCAATGAACACCTACAGAACCCAGTTTCCATGAAAACTGTTCATTGGGAGCTGAACAAATCTGGATTCCACGGAAGAGCTGCAATTCGAAAACCGCTGCTCTCAATGACAAATGTTTCCAAGCATTTAGAGTGGTGAAGAAACCTCCAGAATTGGTCCCTCGAGCAGTGGAAACACGTGATATTCTCAGACGAATCATCGTTTACTGAGGCGAATGTCACAATGTTATGTCATCACATTTGCCTATTTTTAGTACAACGTTCAGCAGAGGGCTGCGGTGCCACTGTACCATCTCACAACATTCATGTCTCCAAGAGACAGTCACTTACTCAGGGGTCAGTGTGAATATGGCCGTGTATAGTCACACATTATAAGAACCCTCAGTGCTCATGGATGTTGCAATTACAACCTGATTACCGGCACCATTACCAAAAATGTAAGACTGATGACCAGTGCCAACCACACTGAGGGGACACATCAGCGCCCATACACACCGCACCTGCTTCAGGGGGCGCCACAACCATCAGACACGGGTCCGGTGGCTATGGCTTCTGACCTCTGAATTATTTACTAAAGATTTCTTTGATTTTCACTGAGGACTACTCTCAAGTTCTGAAAATGTGACTGAGGATTTATGAAGCGCCTCCATCACGATGTAACATGACTCCGCAGCCTTTCCACCATGGAGAGATGTGGGCAGGTAACCAAGCCTGTGTGAATGAGACCCGAGGATCCGGAGTGCAGCAGCACCATGTCCTATTCGTCACCATCCAGTCTGGCTGCGTCCTGCTGGTGGGAAGAGAAGGTCACATAATCCGGACAACCATGAGAGATGTCCTGTAATAATGACAAGGCTACGTCCGGAGCAGGCGCAGTCAGCCGAGGTGTCCAGAACAGATGGAAGTCATTACAGATGTGGGGGGAGGTTCATATAAACCGTGGGCTTCTAGCGAGCGATCTGCTCAAGCTCCGGGTGTGGTGCACGCCTCAGCAGCAATCACCATGGTCCACATCTATGGGAGCAGCCATACTTACAATCCAGACACCATTTCTTACATCTTTCCTTTTGTCTCACAGTAAAAGGTTTTGTGGTTTTGTCTAAATTGTGCCCAAAATTTGTAAAACTTGACATTTTAATGAATCTACCTGTGTCCTGAACCATGAGGTCGTGGCAGGTGGAGCCATGTAAAAATCCAACGGCTGAAGCAGTGATGGTTGAAGAAGTGACAGCTGAAGGAGTGATATCTGAAGCAGTATTGGCTGAAGTAGTTATGGCTGAAACAGTGACGGCTGAAGCAGTGATGGTCGAAGAAGTGATGACTGCGGTGTCCTGCAGCAAAGTATAACTGTAGCTAAAGGTACTGTCACACTAAGCGATCGCACCAGCGATCAC
>VIAB01038853.1:0-11412 GCA_009801035.1 Oophaga pumilio
AAAATTTAAAGGGGTCTGAATACTTTCCATACTCACTGTACATGAGGATGACGGCTCAGCTCTACAAGGTTGAATGGAAAAAGGGGTATAAAAGGACAGGCACCGCCGTGCCTGGCTCGCTGACACCATTGCACAGGTCAGGGACAGTTCATACTGGAGGGAGTGAGCAGTTATCCAGGCCTGTGTGTGCACAGTTTAACTAACCTGAGTTATCTAGCATTGATACTGGTACTGATGCTGAACAGTTATACTAACAGCTCTTCTAAGGGCTAGTATTATGCTTTGATGTTTGTATCAGGTACATTGTGCATTTAGCATTGGAACAGAGGCAGGAGCAGGAACAATGGTACAATAAAGGCTCAAGGAGAGTGCTTCACAGTCCAGTGCTAAATATATAAGTGATGCATGTAGCCAGATTTTTTTGGGGTGCAAAAATTGACTATTGTCATCGATAGACTATTAAGTGTTGTGTGCTACATTTCTGTGACATATCACACTTCCAAAAAGCAATTCACATTTTTTTGAGAGTCAATTCCTTATCAGTTGAGTATTATGTGTTCTGTGGTACATTTCGTTGCTATAAATCTCTTCCAAAAAGCATTTAAAAATTGTTCTTAAATCAATTTCTCACCCATATAGTATTACATGCTCTGTGGTACATTTTGTTGATATATAACATTCACTAAAAGCATTGAAGAACTTTTCTGGATTCTATTCCTCATCCATACAATAATAAGTGGGCTGTGGTACATTTCTGTGTTATATAATGTTTCCAAAAAGCTTTGAAACTTTTTTCTGAAGTCAATTGCTCACCTATATAGTATTATGTGGTTTGTGGCACATTTTGATTATATAAAACACTGCCAAAAAGCTTTTTAAAATGTTTCTTGTTTTAATTACTTACCCTTGTTACCGATATAGTATTACATGGTCTTTGGTACATTTTGTTGGAATACAACACTCACAAAAAGCACTATAAAATTATTCTTGATTCAATTACTCACGTTATCACGTGCTCTGTGGTACATTTCAGTTTTATAAAACAGTAACAAAGTGCTTTGAAAAAATTTTCTGGATTCAATTACTCATCCATATAATGTTATGTTTTCTGCGGTACATTTCGGTGTTAGAAAACACTTCCAAAAAGCGTTTAATTTTTTTTCTTCATTCAATTATTCACCCACATAGTCTGTGGTACATTTTGTTTGTATCTATCAGTCAGAAAAGCATTGCAAAATTTTTCTTGATTTAATTACTTACCCATATAGTATTACAAGCTCTGTGGTACATATCGTTGGTATCTAACATTCACAAAAAGCATTTATAAATTATTCTGTAATCAATTCCTTATCCGTAGAGTATTATGTGGCCTGTGGTGCATTTGATGGTATATAACACACACAAAAAGCGTCGTAAAATTATTCTTGATTGAATTACACATCTATACAGCTTTACGTGCTTTGTGTTATATTACGATGGTTTTAAACTTCAAAAAAACTGTTTGCCTGTTGACCTAGCAATTACAAAATGCATGAGGTGTGCAGTAAGGGATGGAAAAATGGAAGTGTTGAGGATGGTGCACGCAGATGCCGAGGTCATGGGACAGTTGTGACTACACCTATTGCAGGAGCACAAAAAACATGCCCATCCATGACACATAGTTTCCTGTCCCACTTTGCAGGAAGGCACCGTACACCACTTCTGAAGCCATAGCAGTGGGAACAAGTGGTTGGTTGGATAGCATATAATGCTTCCAGCATGCTTGACAGCACCACCAAGTCCTCCACACGGTCCAATCTCACCAGCCAAAAGTATGGATTACTTCATCCTCAACCTGAACTTCCTTCCTCCTACTCTGTTGAATCCCAGGAGAATAATGATCCCACACTTTGGCCTCTCACCCTGCATGATCCAAGAGGGACCATTTAGTGATGCACAAAACTTAGAACAGCCACGGGCACAAGAAGATGATGTTGGGGAACTGCAAATATTGTCAGGGGAGGAAGATAATGAGACACAGTTGTTGATCAGTCAGTTTGTTGCTGACAAGGCAGGAGAACCAGGGTGCAGCGGTGGAAGACGAGATGGTGCATGACAAAGTCACCGACACAACCTGGGAAGCTGGCATGCAGAGCAAGGCCACCAGCACTGAGGGGGAGGGATAAGCATCACTGAAACAGGCAGGAAGAGGCACTGGTGTGACCAGAGGGACAAAGCGGGCAACTGTTCCGCAGAGCACCGACACTCCTGAATTTCTACTTTAAAAAGTTAGGTGTTCCCCATTTTGGAAGTTTTTTAAAAAGTTCTGAGACAAAAAAAAATGGTGATGGGCAACCTATGCCATGCCAAGATCAGCAGGGGCCTGACCACTAAAAGCCTAACTATCAACAGCATGATCAGGTACATGTCATCTAAGCACTTGGCTCCATAGTCCGAACACCTGGGGCCACGATTGGTGCCATTGGGTGACACCACTACCTTTTCCCCTGTGCTAAGCGCTCCCCAATACCCTGTCCATAACCCTGGCAAAGATGCCTCCCGTCCTGCACCTATCCTTGCACATTCTGACTTACCAACATCAAGGACTTCCAAATCCTTGCCCCAGCACAGCGTTTAGCTGTCCCTACCCCTGGCCTTGGAGCAAAACAGGAAGTTTCCAGCCATCCACAGACCCAAAGGATAAACGTTCACATTTCCAGGATGCTTGCTGTTGAAATATTGCAGTTTAGTTTGTTGTTGACAAAGAGGATTTCCACCCATTCATGGCGGCAGCTGTCCATCGGTACTCGGTCCCCAGCCTCCACTTTTTCTCCAGGTGTGGCGTCCCCACCTTGTACCATCATGTGTCCAGGAGCATCAAATGTGCCCTTACCAATGCAGTTACTGAGATTATCCACTTAACAACCGACACATACACAACTGCTTATGGCCAGGGTTGCTAGATTTCACTGACAGCACACAGGATGAACGTTGTAGAGGCTATGGCAGAGTTCCATCCTGGAAAGGCACATGTGCTCCTGATGCCAAGGATTGCTGGCCCTACTTCCATCAGGGTTTCCTCCACTTCATGCATCAGTTCCTGCTCCTCCTAATCCTCCATCTCCGATGTGTTATTTTATCTCAAAACACTTCATCCACATCAGCCAGAATCTGGAAGCTAAGCAGCACTGCTTCAGCGAAGCTTCAACAGAATCTGCTGAAGCGGATTTGTCTAGGAGACAAACCCCACACTGCGGCAGTTACGTAAAGGACAGATCTCTGGCTTTTGCCACTGAACTTCCATCCAAGCATGGTCATGTTTTATAACCTGGTGGAGACTTTGAATCTTGGCAAGCTCACACATGTACCATGCTTAGGATACATGCTCAATGGTAGCTCATCATTTTTTGTAAATCTAACCAGATTTACCAGAGCTTCTGGCCAAGGTACGCTGCGTCAGCGCCCATTTCCCAAAGTCAGCTACAGCTGCTGCCACTCTGGCGCTGCTACAGCACCGCGTGCAGGTGCAAGGTCACCGACTAGTGTGCGACGTGCCCACAAGCTGGAACTCCACACTGCACATGCTGGCAAGGCTTTGTGAGCAGAATAGGCAGGTTGTTGAGTACTAGCTCTGACACACCCTTAAGTATTCTGGTTAGCCTTCGTGCAGAACAACATTTGTGCAGTTCTCCAAGACTTTGAGGACTCCGCAAAGGTGGTGAAATACAATAGCGCCATAGTCAGCACATTGATCCCTCTCCTGTGCCTACTTAAACAGTCACTGCTCACATGTAAACATGAAACTATGCATGTGGACCAGGGGGAGATGGAGGAAGACATGAGACAAGGAGATACTACCCAGCCCAGCTTCATCTCATCTGCTTAAGGTGGATTGGGTAACAATGAGAAGGAGGAGGTGGAGGAGGAGAATGAACAGGAGCTGTTGGCTAGCATAAGAGGCTAGCATCCACACAACCTTCATCACGTCACTCCTACGTGGATGGGCTGAGGAGAGGAACGAGGAAGAAGTGATGGAAAGTTTTCATCATGGTGGAGACTGGGATATGTTGGCTGTAAGGAGCTGGCACATATGGTCGACTTTATGTACTGCTGCCTTTCTGGTGATCCCCGCATTATATTTACCTTGATCAAAAAAGAGCACTGGTTGTTCACTCTGCTAGACCCACGCTACAAAGAGAATTTTGCATCTTTCCTTCCTGAGGTCTAGAAGTCTTCTAAAATGTTTCAATACCAAAAGGTCATTGTTGAAAATATGTTGAAAAAATTCCCATCAGACAACCCTAGCAGCAGGAGGCAAGCTTCTTCCTTGTCGAACCAAGAGGGAAAGGCAAGGGAGACACACAGCAGAGACAGGAGTACTGTCATGAAGGGTAGGACAGACTAAGTGCAACACAAAGGGATAAGGGAATGGAAAACAAACAATAGGGAAAGGGGAACTGATCTAACATCACCCTGTCTGTCCTACTGACCCTATATTGGTTCTGCACCTATCGCCGAGCAGGATGCCTAATCCCTGTGTGACTCTGGCAATAAGCCCTGCAGTGGGAAGGACAGCATGAGCGCTATTCAAGCCCACTAGCACTAAAGACATCAAGAATAAATGCAACAAGGGGAACACTTAGCTGGAGTAGACTCAGAGAGACATGACGTCACCCTCCAAACACCCATGACAAGAAGACACTAGACTGCTACAGCTCCAAGTCTCAACAGAAAAGTGCAAACAGGAAATAACACCCGCACCTCTAAACAGGAAGTAGGGATTTATAAACACCCAGGTCCAGGTGTGGTCTTTAGCATCGGGGAGGTGGCCAGTAGTCTGCAAAGCAAACAGCCGAGATCTTCAGCAGAGTGATGCAGTTCAACGGTCAGCAGCCTCTGACACATCCGTGACAGTACACCACCCTTCTACAAGTGGCCTCCGGACACTCAAGACCAGGTTTCTCAGGGGTGTGGAATGAACTAACTAGCCTGGGGGCATTCACCTCTGATGCAGAAACCCACATCCTTTTCTCTGGACCATAACCCCACCAATGCTCCAAGTATTGTAGTGAACAACGTTGGTGGATAGAATTCTCAAAATTTGAAACTCTAGATTTCCATCAATTATAATTGGGGGAGGCAGTAGTGCTGAGGGCTCAAGGGTTCCACATATCTCTTGAGCAAAGACCTGTGTAAAATGTTGTAGACCTTAAGAGCGTGAGGTATCTCAAGATGAAACGTTGCTGGTCCAATGATGGCGGTTATATTATAGGGACTAATGAATCTAGGTCCCAACTTCCATGAAGTAACCCTCAATCTGAAATTCCTGGTAGACAGGAACACAAAATCATTCACATTTAGGTCCAGACCTGTCACGCATTTACAGACAGTCATATGTTTATACGTGTCTCCCCTGACCCTGGTCGGAACAGGTAGTGGTGAAACAGGACTAGATGGATGGGTATGCAGTACTTTAGAATGTGTACAAACATTGCAGGCAGACATTTCTTCAACCACATCCCGATGCAACCCTGGCCACCAAAAACGACAAAAAGGACCGCAGTTGCCTTAGGCCTCTTTCACACTTCCGGCGGGCGCCTGACGGCGCCCCCAGCATTTTGCCGCAGCGTCGCATCAGAAAACCTGATGCACCGCCGGCGGCCGCATGCGGTTTTTTGCCGGATGGTTTCTGATGCTTGGAGACATCAGAAACCATCCAGCAAAAACAAAAAACGTTACATGCAGCGTTTTGTCCGGCCGCCGCAATGTACATTTGCGCCGCATCCGGACAAAACCGCATGCAACGCATTGACATGCGGCGCCATCCGGCGCTAATGCATGTCAATGCGAAAAAAGCGGCATGCGGCGCATCAGATTTTCTGATGCGGCGCTGCGGCAAAATGCCGGGGGCGCCGTCAGGCGCCCGCCGGAAGTGTGTAAGAGGCCTTACCACCTGGGTAGCCAGTAAGTAGAGTTATGAAATTCTCTAGTTACTTTGCAGCGCAATTTAGATGACACAAATAACCTCCCCGAAGGGCAGGAGGCAGGGGAGTCCCCCTGAGCCTCCAACACCTTACCCTCCAGATCAGTGTACAAGGCCAAGATGCCTACCTCCTTCTACAAAATTGGGGCAGGGTCCTCCAAGTCAAACAAAAATGCCGGTAAGGACCCTGTAGGTACAGCAGAAGGGGAAACATTTAGGCAGTTACCATGACAGTTATCTCCACACTTCACAATCTGTCTGGATTATGCTTCACCAACCAGGGCAATCTCAGAAACATTGGAGTGGGGAAATTCTTCAGGACATAACAAAGGATTATTTCATAATGCGAAGACCCCATCTTCAGTCTTATGTTATGAACTATTTGTGTCAGTGTTCTTTTTGCAAGTGGTGCTGAGTCGATGGCGCAAATAGGAATAGGTTTAACAAAGTTAGAGCAGACAAAACCATGAGATCTAGCAAACTCAGCATCCACAATACTGACTCCAGCTCCTACAAATACAGAATTTTTTTCAGACCTGCTCTCTAGCACCACCTTTGCAGTCAGAACAAAGTGAGAATTGCAGGTTGAAGACGAACACACCCCTTGATTATCAAGCTCAAGGCTCCCAAGGGTTAATCGAGTCTCTTTTTTGCTTTTGGATTGCAGGATATGCCCCAATAAAATGTCTCTTCTTCTTGGCTTCAGAGAGCCGGGTCATTCCATTTGGTGCCAGTTGACCACCGATGGAATTCAGAGCTATAGTTCCTACTGAATGCTAGCAGACTGCTACAGCCCCAAGTCTCAACAGAGAAGTGCAAACAGGAAATAACACCTGCACCTCCCAACAGGAAGTAGGGTAGTAAAATCACCCAGGTCCAAGTGTGGTCATTAGCACCGAGGAAGGTGGCCACTAGTCTGCAAAGCAAACAACCAAGACCTTCTGCAGGAAGATGCAGTGCAATGGTCAGCAGACTTACAAATCCGTGACAGGTACACTGTCAAAGGCCTGGGCTAATTTCATGACACCATACCAGTGTCCAGGGCCTGGTCAATACCTGATCGACCAAACCAGTGTACTCCTTAATTTCTCTGCGACCTTCAACTACTGGGTTCAAAGCTGGACACCTGGCATGAGCTGCTCCTCTATGTCTTGGAGGTGTTGTGCTTCCCTGCCACTAGCATCTTGTCTGAGCGGGTTTTTAGTGCCACCTGGGGGGTCATAACTGAAAGTCGCTTTAATTTGTCAACAGAATGCTGACAGGCTCACTCTGATAAAAATGAACAAAACCTGGATTACCTCTGACTTTTCCACGCCACCAGATGACAGCAGCACATAAAGTGTTTTTAATATTCAATATTTGAATGATGCTCTTCAGTTGGTGCCTTCAAGAGGTTATGGATGACCCTCCTTATTATTAGAGATGGGCGGACACCTGGATGTTTGGGTCCAACTGGTTCTGCCGAACAGTTACATAAAGTTCAGGGTCAGATACCAGAACAGTGCCCGGACCTAAACCTGAACCCGGACTCCATTCATTTTAATGGTGGGCCCGAACATCCAGTGTTTGCCACACTGTCATGTGTATGACAGCGCAGCAAAAAACGCTTCTGATCAGCAGTGAAATTATCCCCGCCGGTCAGAGACCCGCAGTTCCCATGCTGTCAAAAGACAGCATGTGCACGCAGCTGTGATAGGATATATAAAGTTTACCTCCGGTCACTGGTGTCAGTGGATGGGACTACAGCTCCAATCATCCGACACCTGCTGCCGCTAGTAATAGTGAGGGCACGAGCTAATATTTTCAGTAGCCGACTTCTGCGCTGTAAATAAATCATTAAAAAAATGGAGTGGGTTCCCCTGTATTTTTTTATAACCTGCCAGGCAAAACTCACAGCTGGGGGCTGCAACCTTCAGCAGTCAGCTTCAACTGTGAAGGGTTAAACCAAGATCAAAACCATTTTGTGCTTGTAATTCCATCTTGTTGTTTGAGATAAATTCTGTTACTAGGCTATAGCTCATGACTGTTATAAAGCCAAATTGTTCTTCTGTAACTAAAGTAAAGGTCATGGTTGTAATAAATCCAGATTGCTTTAGTTTGGACAAGATATGAGACCTTGGGGTGTGTCATTGTATAATACTCTGAAGAATGAATAAGCTATTGTTCCTTTCTGTGTCACGTGGATACGGCTATATATGTAGTTTCCGGTCTTTCTGTATTTTCATAGGTTAAGTGCTACAAGTGTGTTTTTATACTATTGGTTGAGGTACAACTTGCTAAATACTATAAAATAGATGACGTAATAAACAGGGTAGGAATCTTCCTTGATTCTCCCAAACAGAGACACGTCGTCTCCGTCTGGTCATTTTCTTTTGCTAGCAACGTCCTGTGGATTAATTTGGAAATCACTTGCTACCCTCAAGTTCCCCCTTCCAATCGTAATCTAAATACTAGGAACCCTAGAGGATACCCCGGTTACGGACAGCCTCAAAATCATGATAATCGCCCATACTGAAGGGGTGGCCAACCAGGGTCTGCCATCACAATGTCATCCACCAAATCTGGGGCATGCCCATCTGTCACGCTTCCTGTAGGGGACACCCTTGTTAAGTTCATGTATACGTACGGATATCCCTATTCAATCCTCAGATCAAGAGCTTGTTTTAATTGGAGTAGATGGCAGACCCAATAAACATACTCTTACAAAACCTATCCCTGTGGGACCTTTCCCTGAAGTTACTGCTCAGTTTGTAAACTCTCCCACATGTCCGGTAAAATGTACTGGGGGCAGATTTATTATCACGGTTCCGCTCCAGAATACAATTCCAAGATGATGGTCAGATCCCTGATAGGCCCAGACTCTCCCCTAATGGTGCCTGAGGATCAACGACTTGCCCCTTATCTCTCAGAGATACCATCTAAACTTTGGTCAAAAGGGACAGATGATATAGGGAAAATGCCTGTAGAACCAGTAAAAGTGTTTCTCAAACCTGGTGCCCCTTTTCCCAAAGTCCATCAATATCCTTTGAAACATGATCAGGAGCGGGGCCTCAAGGGGCAAATACAAACATTACTCGATAATGGTGCCCTGGTACCCTGTGTTTCCCCATTGTAACACGCCCTTGTTTCCCGTTAAGAAAAAGACCCCACCCAGCCAAACCCCTGTGTACCGGCTGGTACAAGATCTACGGGCAGTTAATGCAGTTACTGTTCTGGAAACTCTGGTGGTGTCTAATCTATATACTGTTTTGGTACAGATATCTCAGGATGCTGCTTGGTTTATAGTCATCGATTTTGCCAATGCTTTCTTCAGCATTCCATTACACCCAGATTGCCAGTTTCTGTTTGCATTCACTTATCAGGGAGGACAATTGATGTGGACATTTATGCCACAAGCGGCCTAAAACAGTCCCAATCAGTTTGCAAAAAAATATGAGCGAGTGTCTTTTACCCTGGCAATTGGACCACCCCTATGTTACGCTGCTCCAGTATGTGGATGATCTTTTGTTGTGTGTATGGACGGAGCAGGAAGCCATTGCTGAAACTGTTAGTTTTTCTCAAGTAACTGGCCGATCTGAACTGTCGGGTTTCGGCCTCGAAGCTTCAGTTCTGTCTTGGTCAAGTGTTATTTTTGGGTCACTGTCTCCTTCAGGGTGTCAGACACCTCACAGAAGAAAGAAAAATAGCTGTCAGCTCCCTTCCTTTCCCAAAAGATGAAACTGAACTCCAGCGTTTTCTTGGACTATGTACTTATTGTTGTCAGTGGATACTGGATGCATCCCGCATAATGCAACCCCTTTACAATGCCTTAAAAGATGGTATAATGAACTATAAGGAAAGATCACCGGTTTGTATGGAAAGTCTTTATCGTGCCTTCTCTGAATTAAAGCGGCTTATTGCTTCCGCCCCTGCCTTGGGCATCCCGGACTATACTCGACTGTTCCATTTGTATGTGTCTAGAAATGAAGAACACGCAGCAGGGGTACTTACACAATTACATGGCAATAGGCAACGACCAGTGGGCTATTATTCGACCCGCCTCGACCCCCCCATCACCAAGTTGCATGAGAGCAGTTCACGTCACTCACTCATTGCTTGACGAGACTGGAAATATAATTCTTGGACATGAAACGCACATTTTTGCCCCGCATGATATTGCAGCGATACTAATACTCCAACAGCCAAGACATTTAACTGTACAACGATATTTACGGTTGCAGTGTTCACTCCTTTTGCCTGACTATGTCAAATTGTATCGCTGTACTACAAACAACCCCGCTACTTTACTGCCGGTCCCCAAGAAAGATGGCAGTGATGAGGATTATCTCCAACATGATTGTTCCCAACTTCTGACTGAAGAAACAGCTACTCCGCCAAATGTCAGTTAGAATCCACTTTCAAATCCCGATCTGGTGTTATACATGGATAGTTCAAGATATGCTGATGAGTTTGGAAGATTCCACATGGAATATGCTGTTACCACAGAGGACACTGTACACTGTAGTGCACGCAGCTGCGCTCCCGCCATCACAGTCAACACAAGAAGCAGAACTTCAGGCTCTGTCTACTGCATGTATTTTGGCCAAAGACAGGCGGGCTAATATATACACTGACTCATGGTATGCATTTGGTATTGCTCACGATTTTGGAGCTCTATAGGCAAATTGAGGGTTTATTACTACTGCCGGAACTCCAGTGAAAAATGCTGAAGCTGTCAAAACCCTCATGGATTCAATCAAATTGCCTACTCAGGTGGCCTTTATCAAAGTTAAGGTGCAGGGTCCTAGGAACAGTCCACAGACTATTGGCAACGGATTTGCGGATATGCAAGCAGAAGCCGCTGCTCTTTTGCCCGTTGAACTAACCATACCAACTATGGTGACCACACGCTCTCAGCGTAAACAGTTGCAAGAGATCCTGACTCTACAAGAACCTGATGATCTACGACAGACTGAGGTTCTCTGTCGGACCCCGCAAGACCGCTTAATGACGATGCAGAGAATGTCTCCAAAGGAAGGGGTGAAGCAATGGAAGACTGATGGGGCACGTATGGACAATGGTCTCTGGAAAAAGGGCCAACTTGTGTGTCTCCCTAAGCGGATGTACCCTGCTATTGACATGTGGGCACATGGACCCATACATCGAGCAAAAAACCAGGCCCTAGCCCTGGTACAAAAATTCTACTGGGCTCCAGGTATTTCTACAGTCCTGACAGCACTCAACTGTGCATGTAATATCTGTCAGACCTGCAATCCCGTTCAACTTCAACGTGTACCTCCGAAGCATTTTGCTAAGCCCGACTATCCTTTCCAAAGGCTCCAGGTGGACCATATCACGTTGACCAAGTCTGGATGTTATGAATATTGTCTGGTGGTTGTCAACATGTTCTCCTGTTAGGGTTCGAGCTCCTGCTGCTGCATAAGGGGAGTCTCAAACCGGTCCCGCTGCGG
>VIAB01038863.1:0-17693 GCA_009801035.1 Oophaga pumilio
CGATACCCGATACTTGCAGTATCGTATTGCTCAACACTAGTCATTAACAAAAGTTCATCTCAATATTTTATTATATGTCCTTTGTTGGCAACGACAGAGGTCAAACATACACATAAATAATTAAGATATAAAGTACCAAAACAAACCAGAATAAATAAAATAATAAAATGATCTGGCATAAAAAATTGCAGGCCTCCATTGAAATAATCAGGATGTATTGGTGGAGAATCATAAAAAAATCTGTTTGTTGTACTCCTTTTCTGCTGTGTTTAACCCTTTCCCGACCCATGATGCCTATGTCAGCATCATGAAAACCAGTGTCATCCCGACCCATGACACAGACGTAGGCGTCATGGTATAAATCATGTTCCTGCAGGTCTGGTGACCGGAGTCACTGAAAGGTCACCCGACCCGCAGTAACAAGACCCTTTGTTCATCACCACAGTGGGGGTGGCTTAACCCCCAGTGGCTACGATCGCTCTGATTGGCTGTTATAAGTGAAACAGCCAATCAGACCGATTTGTAATATTTCACCAATGAAATTTGGTGAAATATTACAATCCAGCCATGGCCAATGCTGCAATAGCATCTGCCATGGCTGGACACCGAGTTCCGACCCTCCCCACACCGAGTGACAGCGGTGATCGGCCGCCGTCACCGATTGATGGCGGCGATCGGTCACTGCGGTCACTATCTGCTCCCCTGCGCTCCGGTCTGCTCCCCTCCTCCTTGCCTCGGCTCTCCCTCGGCTTCCGATCCCCCCCTCAGCTCCCCTCACCTCCCTCGGTCCTCTGGTGTCCCTGGATCAGTACCGGCGTCCGTCCGGGACTCTTCATGGGCGCCGCCATCTTGGAAAATGGTGGACGCATGCGCAGTGCGCCCGCCGGCCAGCAGCTTCAATATATTTATTTTGATCACTGTGATAAACTCTCACAGTGATCAAAATAAATAAAAAAGTAAATAAACGCCCCCTTTATCACCCCATTAGTTAGGGGCAAATAATAAAATAAAGAAAATATATATTTTTTTCTATTAGGGTTAGAATTACAGATAGGGTTAGGTTAGGGTTAGTGTTAGCCTTAGGGTTAGTCATAGGGTTAGGGTTAGCATTAGGGTAAGGGTTAGGCTGGATTCATATCGCATTATGGCAGTCCGTTAGACGGACTGAATTACACCGCGGTATAACGCGGTGTAACGCAGTCCGTTAACGCTGCCATTCACCCCCATATGCAGGCGCATTGCGACGCATGCCGTAAAGCGGCATGCGTTCCTGACATGCTGTCATTCAGTGACAGAGCCACGGACGCGGGCTGCAGCGTCTGGGCTCCGTCACCGCTAGCACAGTTGAATCATCTGCTTATTCATCTGCACTAGCAGGTTATAGCATAACGCGATCTCGTTATGCTATACCGTTACCAGCCCGTCAACACTATGGGTTGAACGGGCTGTTAAAACGTAATGTGAAACTAGCCTTTAGCATTAGGGTTAGAAAAAGGGTTAGGGTTAGAATTAGGGTTACGGTTAGAATTAAGGTTAGGGTTGGAATTAGAGTTAGGCTTGTGGTTGGGGTTATGGTTAGGGTTGGGATTAGGGTTAGGGGTGTGCTGGGGTTAGGGTTATGGTTAGGGGTGTGTAGGGGTTAGGGTTGTGGTAAGGGGTGTGTTGGGTTAGGGTTGGAGTTAGATTTGAGGGGTTTCCACTATTTAGGCACATCAGGGGGTCTCCAAACGTGACATGTCGCCACCATTGATTACTGCAAATTTTACTTTCAAAAAGTCAAACAGTGCTTCCTTTATTCCAAGCCCCGACGTGTGCCCAAACAGTGGTTTACCCCCACATATGGGGTATCAGCGTGCTCAGGAAAAATTGCATAACAACTTTGGGGTCTAATTTCTCCTGTTACCCTAGGAAAAAAAAATTGGGGACTAAAAGTTTATGTTTGTGGAAAAAAATGATTTTTTATCTTCATGGCTATGCGTTATAAACTTCTGTGAAGAACTTGGAGATTCAAAGTGCTCACCACACATTTAGAGGAGTTCCTTGGGGATCTAGTTTCCAAAATGGGGTCAGTTGGGGTGGTTTCTGTTTAGACACATCATGGGCTCTGCAAACGTAACATGACGCCCGCAGACCATTCTATCAAGTCGGTATTACAAAATGTCACTACTTCCCTTCCAAGCCCCGATGTGTGCCCAAACAGTGGTTCCCCCCAAATATTGGGCACCAGCGTACCCAGGACAAACAGGACAACAACTTTTGGGGTCCAATTTCTCCTGTTACCCTTGTGAAAATAAAAAATTGCTGGTTAAAAAAATCAGTTTTTGAGGAAAAAAATGATTTTTTATTTTCACAGCTCTGTATTATAAACTTCTATGAAGCATGTGGGGGTTCAAGGTTCTCACCACACATCTGGATAAGTTTCTTGGGGGGTCTAGTTTCAAAAATGAGGTCACTTGTGGGGGGTTTCTACTGTTTAGCACATCAGGGGCTCTGCAAACGTAACAAGATGCCCGCAGACCATACCATCAAGTCGGCATTTCAAAGCGTCACTACATCCCTTCGAAGCCCTGACGTGTGCCCAAACAGTGGTTCCCACACATATGGGGTAGCAGCATACTCAGGACAAACTGGACAACAACTTTTTGGGTCAAATTTCTCCTGTAACTATTGTGAAAATAAAAAATAGAGGGCTAAAAAATCATTATTTGAGAAAAAATTATTTTTATTTTCACGGCTCTGCGTTATAAACTTCTGTGAAGCACCTTGGGGTTCAAAGTGCTCACTATGCATCTAGATAAGTTCCTTAGGGAGTCTAGTTTCCAAAATGGGGTCATTTGTGGGGAAGCTTCAAAGTTTAAGCACACAGGGGCACTCCAAACACGACATGGTGTCCGCTAACGATTGGAGCTAATTTTCCATTAAAAAAGTCAAATGGCGCTCCTTTCCTTGTGAGCACTGCTGTACGCCCAAACAGTGGTTCATCCCCACATATGGGGCACCATCGTACTCAGGAAAAACTGGACAACAACTTTTGGGGTCCAATTTATCCTGTTACCCTTGGGAAAATAAAAAATAGCGGGCTAAAATATGATTTTTGAGGAACAAAAATAATTTTTTTATTTTCACTGCTCTGCATTTATAAACTTCTGTGAAGCACTTGGGGGTTCAAAGTGCTCACTACACATCTAGATAAGCTCCTTTGGGGGTCTAGTTTCCAAAATGTGGTCACTTGTGGGGGAGCTCCAATATTTAGGCACACAGGGACTCTCCAAATGTGACATGGCAACCGCTAAGTATTCCAGCATATTTTCCATTCAAAAAGTTAAATGGCGCTCCTTCACTTCTGAGCCCTCCCGTGCGCTCAAACAGTGGTTTATGACCACATATGAGGTATCTTTGTACTCAGGAGAAATTGCTCAACAAATTTTAGGATCCATTTTATCCTGTTGCCCATGTAAAAATGAAAAAATTGATGCTGAAAGAAAATTTTTGTTGGAAAAATTAAAATGTCCATTTTTTCCTTCCACGTTGCTTTAGTTCCTGTAAAGCACCTGAAGGGTTAATAATCTTCTTGAATGTAGTTTTGAGTAGCTTGAGGGGTGCAGTTTTTATAATGGTATCACTTTTGGGTATTTTCTGCCATATAGACCCCTTCAAAGTGACTTCAAATGTGAGGTGGTCCGTAAAAAATGGCTTTGTAAATTTTGTTGTAAAAATGAGAAATCGCTGGGCAACTTTTAACCCTTATAACTTCCTAACAAAATAAAATTTATTTCCAAAATTGTGCTGATGTAAAGTAGACATGTGGGAAATGTTATTTATTAACTATTTTGTGTCACATAACTCTCTGGTTTAACAGAATAAAAATGCAAAATTTGAAAATTGCGAAATTTTCAAAATTTTCGCCAAATTTCCATTTTATTTCACAAATAAATGCAAAAATTATCGACCTAAATTTACCACTAACATGAAGCCCAATATGTCACGAAAAAACAGTCTCAGAATCGCTAGGATCCGTTGAAGTGTTCCTGAGTTATTACCTCATAAAAGGACACTGGTCAGAATTGCAAAAAATGGCAAGGTCTTTAAGGTCAAAATAGACTGGTCATGAAGGGGTTAAAGAGGAAAATCAAATGACAGGAGATGAGAGATCATTTAAAAATAGATGGAACTGCATGTTACAATTAGTTGGTTTTCCTGAAAACATCTGTGTTCCATTTTGTCAGATCCCAAAATGTACTCTACCTTCATGAATACATTTTCTAATGACCACAATGACTTGAGTCACAGACTTTTTATCACCCCCAAGTTTGGAAATTTACATCCAAGTTTTGCAAGAGTTGGATACTCTCAGAACAGACAGACTAGGCAACTGCCTAGGGCCCCCACTCACCCAGGGGGCCCCAGCCAGTGAGATGCCACTAAAAGCAGCAAAACAATGCTCCCGCTATGGGGCCTGTGAGTCAGGGGGGCCCGATGTCAGTGCCTCCCCCCACATTCAACTGTATTAGCATCATAGAAGCCAATACAGTTGAAAGCAATGATGAAGGAGAGAGCGTCAGATGATGCTCGTTCCCCCATCATTCCCCTCTGCCTCTGACGCAGCGCATGCGCGATAACATCACTTCATTGTGCATCATACTGTGCCAGTAGTGGAGCAGCTGAGACACTCTGCAGAGACCAGAGCAGCATGGAAATGAGGAGGAGAGGTGAGTATTGTATTTTTTTATATCAATGAGTATGTGGTAGTCATAATAATGCAGGACTGTGGAGCTGCATAATAATGTATGCGGTGGCTGCATTATATTCTATGGGGTGGCTGCATTATACTCTATGAGGGGCTGTATTATACTCTATGAAGTAGCTGCATTATATTCTATTGGGGGCTGCATTATACTATATGAAGCTGCATTATACTCTATGAGGGGGCTGCATAACACACTAAGGGAGGCTTCATTATATTTTATGGAGTGGCTCCATTATGTTCTATGAGGGGGTTGTATTATACGGTATGGGATGGCTGCATTATACTCTTTAGAGTAGCTGCATTATACTCTGTAAGGGGGCTGCATTATACTATATGAAGGACTATATAAAACTATATAGAGGACTATGGGGCACATTATACTAAATAGAGGACTATGGGGCACATTATATTATATTATATGAAGGACTATGGTGCACATTATACTATATGGAGGACTGTGAGCACATTTTACTATATGAAGGACTATGGGGTGCATTATACTATGTGGAGGACTATGGGGTGTATTATACTAAACAAGCAAAATGCCTATTCATCAATTTATTGGATTGTTTATGCAGAAACAAAAAACATTGTTCTCAGCCGCACATCACCAGGTGAAAATTGCAGATATGCTGCTGATAACATGATACTGTATGTGGACAGATTGATCTACTAATGATTGTTCTGTCCCTATCATTATTCTTCAGCTGACGTAAAGAGACCCGGGAACAAGCGTCGAACAACTTCAATATTGTCTTTAACACTCATCTAGTGGCCTGAACGCAGCGCATGTAAATGCAACCAAAATGTTTTTGTGTGATGGTGCAATATGTGAGCATTTTAAACTTTTGCCCAGGGCCCCACTTTGTCTAAAACAGGCCCTGGGTACTATAATAGATTACATCTTTTTTTTATTATATTTAACGTGAACCTGTCAGCAGGATTTTGCTAAGTAAACTACAGGCATTGTCAGGTTGGCAGTATTAAACCGATTAAAATTATACCTGTGGTGAAGAAATCTGTCTTGCAGTTCTTGTGTAATCAGTGTTAGAAGTTTTCAGTTAATGATATGCATGTGTTCCGGGGCGGGACTGTAGGCAGAGTCTTATCTTCCTGCTGTAAGCCAGAGAAACCAAGAAGAAACCTGCCCACAGGTCCCCATGAAGCACAAACATGTTCCTCACCATAGAGAAGGAGAGAGACAGACTGTTTGTGCTTTGGGGCAGCCTGTGGGCAGGTCTTTCCCTTCATTCCCGGGTCAGGAACCTGCGAATCCCCACAGCGCACAATACATGTGCTGGGGGGATTCATAAGTTTGCAGTCCCATAGAGTGACAGCAGACTTATCGATTTAGACCGGATATACTCCTTTAATTATGATCTCAAAATCATAAGACACCTTTTTTTGCAAAATCCAACCTTCTAACTTTCTGCACCCTGGCTGAAGCAGCTATCTTTCCAAATGCTCCCATAAGACAAGACACAGATTTCTTTCTCTGTCTTCACACTATCAAACAAGGTTCAAATCTCTCAATCTACCACTGTTAAAGAGCGACCTTATCCAGCCCTTATCAGTAACTCAACTCCACTTTTGTTCCCAACTATGGTCCTGTGTGATCATCTCCCACCTTTCAACTAAGCTATGCTCTCTTCCAGGATAATGCCCCTCTTTCTGACTATTTATTGTGGTAGAAATTGCTTTTCATCTGGCTGATACTCACTGTGCTATAACTACATGCACTCTGGTGTACTATGCCTTTGCGGTGCCTTATATTGCTAAAGCCTCTCCTTGAGCTTCATACTAATTGCTAGCACTTTCCAATCCAAAACTCCTTCAGCTAGCATTAGTTTTCACAGTACACTTTATAAATTAATGCTGCAACTGAGAAATGCATCAACACATTATATTTTTTTTCTAACATCTTCGGGGTATGCTGATCACTTACACTCTCATATACTGGAGTCGTGATCTGACGTCTGGTAAGCCACATGGCTAAAGCAGCCTGCGGCTTCAAGACTAACTGGCTCTGCACTGTCTAAGAAATAACATAGAAGTCCAAGACAGACTGTCATGCAAAGTTTCACAATATCACTTGTAAATGTTACCACTTCTGGATATTGCTGATTCAGAATTCTCTGCAAAAGAGGTGCTTCTTTGGTTGACGTTTGGGGATTGATTCTTTTCTTAACTGACTCTAAAGGGGTATCAAATATGTGTGTCTCCCTCAGGGCTGCCATTCGCAATTTGGCTGGTTAAAGCATGAATTTTGACATTCGAGTACTCCTAACATTTTCTAACATCCAAAATAGCTTTGATTTTCTGACAAGAAGAAAGAAGAAAGATAGAAATTCAGCTTCTGTCTATGGTCAGGTCTCCATGCTCTTGCACTTTCTGCTGATGATAACCTAAAATAAAGAATTTTGACTAGGAATAGTGAAAGTGGAGCCCCTGGTGGTGGAGTAAGGAATGGCAAATAGATGTGTGAGTGTTACCTTGTCAAATTTATACAAAAGCCAAGCTTAAAAAAAAATACAGCCTCATGGTATCTTTCCTTATCCTGTTATCCACTTTATCAGATTTGCTGATAAATATGGATACCATAACAATTACTCGGTTATATTCCCATTGAACTAGGGGCATTTCATCCCTTGCCCCTCTTAAGGCTGGGTCTCACATAGCGATACACCAGCGATCCCGACAACGATCAGGATCGCTGGTTTATCGCTACATAAATGATCAGTACAAGCGACACTGCGGGTAACATCGCTTAGTTACCCACAGTGTACCTTGGATACCAGCGCCCTGATGCAGGGAGCTGGTAACCAAGGTACACAGTGGGTTTCCAGGCGCTGCGCGGTGCCTGGAAACCCGCTGTGTACCTTGGTTACCAGCGGATCGCTGGTCTCCCGCCTGTCACACGCAGCGATGCGTGCCTGTCAGCGGGAGACCAGTGATCAAAAAAATGTCCTGACATTTCAGCGACGATCAGCGATTCCTGGCAGGGGGGCTGATCGTCGCTGAATGTCACACACAGCGATATCGCTGGTGAGCTCGCTGCTGCGTCACAAAACTAGTGACTCAGCACCGATCTCGCTAGTGATATCGCTATGTGAGACGGGGGCTTTAGTTTCTTCTCCATAGTGCTGATTCATTCATTAACTTTTTTAAGATCTTGTTAGATCTTGGACATATTGTTTTTAAAGCCCCCTGTATGGGAACTCAATTGTCTTAATGCGGCACTACACTGAGAAACAACTCTAAAAAACTTTACTTATGGGTTCTACAAAACAAATAAACTCTGAGAGAATATCTTCTCCCTCACTTCCAGACCCCAGCAGTGATCCGGCAGCCATCTTAATTGCCTACTGACTCCATGCACTGATATCTTGGTATCTTGGTTCCCGCCATGCCAGCCAAATCCTCAGTATCTTCTGTGTCCGTTTGACCACTGCTCTCATCTTTTCCCTGTACATCCAACTTGCCACATCATTAACTTTTGCAGCATCACCTAGTTATTTGAGTTGTAACCAGTAGAGATGAGCGACTTTGGCTCCTGGAGGGTCGAGTCGGGTTTTGGGCCACCCGACATTTCCAAAAGTCGAGTCGAACGAAGTCGGCCGACTAACGGAAAAGGTCGAGTCTGAGTCGAAAATCCGACCCGAATGGATTTGACCGTAATACAAAGAGCAGATATACGGTACTGTATCAGAAGTGTACAGCTGTATATAGTGTAGGGGAAAATTTAAATCTCCATATATATTTCCGGAGTCACACACAGACGCTCACTCAGTATGGATTTGACCGTAATACAAAAAGCAGAAAAACGGTACTGTATCAGAAGCGTACAGCTGTATACGGTGTAGGGGAAAATTTCCATCTCCGTGTATATTTCCAGAGTTACACACAGATAGTCAGCATGTTTTTGTCCGTGATACCAGCCGGTACACGGTAGTGTGTGAGGAGTGTACAGCTCTATACGGTGTGGGAAAAAATGAACGGTCGGTAACTGTGCAGAAAAAAGAGAATAAAAGTATTAGTGCTGTGTAAAAAGCAGTCTGCACAGCAGTGTACACACAGCAATACAGCTATCAGGCAGCCTAATAACCAGCGCTGCTGCACAGCAGAAAATCCTCCCCTGTCACTGCACACTAACTGTACAGCACAATTGCTATCAGCACAAGCACATATGAACTTCTCTTTCCAGCCCTAACTCTCTCCCTACTGATAAACAGTGTCAGCAACCTCTCCCTACTGTTAATATCGGCAGAACTATGACGCCCCCCAAAGCAAGCCAATCACTGCAATGCCCTTCTTTAAGATGGTGGTGGAGGCTGCTCATGTCGTCTCGTTGCTCACAGTGTATGCCCTTGCTCATTGGCTGAAAAAAGGCGCCTGAAAGTATTCTGGGAGATTCGACTTTGGCGCTCGTTTTGCCGACCGCATGGCCGACTGCACGCTATGGTTGGGTTTCGGCCAACGAAACCCGACTTTGCCGAAAGTCGGTGACTTTTGAATCTGACAGACCTGTTTCGCTCAACTCTAATAACCAGGACTTCCTCTTTTCCTTCTCTTTCCTTCTGTTGGTGGCATGTCATATCGGCTACAGAGGATACCAGGCAGTGCACGCAGCTGTGTTTTACAAGTACCAGAATCTAAATCAGTGGGAAGCATTTTCCCGGAATTGTTGAGCAGGAGCAGAGAGTCTTGCCAGCGATCAGATCTCAGGTCACACCCCTCTTCAAAAGCACAGAAAGGTGTCCGATAGTAAATCTTCAGAATGATCATGGGTCCAGGGGTCTAACAGAATTATTTCAAGCATTATTTTGTAAATGAAAATGTATTAAACGTTTTATGTAAATAGCTACATATATTTTATGAGTACAAGTTACAGGCAGTTATGAGTACTAGAGATGCAAACTATCATCATAGAGCCATTTTCCTTTCATTTGTCATTTATTGTTGATCAATATATCATTCATTGTATTAATATCATCATGTATGATAAACTATTATAATAAATAAAAATAATAATTCAGAATTTAATAGACCAGACCTTTCATCTGCAAATTTGATTTAGACTAAACATTTTTTTAAATCTGCATAACAGACATTCTTTGTTATGATATTGAGGGGGTAGATAAATTTAAAAACAAAATTTAATTTGTGCCAGACAGAAAACTTATTATTCATTTTATGTTAATATTATCTTTGGGACTCAGGTGTTTCCTTATGCTCAGTGTCAATGTATTTCAAGGGGGATTCCTTGGCACAAATAGATTATTGACTAATTCTAGGAAAATAATGTCAAACAAAGATCCTCTGTAAAGATGCCACAATGCCTATGAGCATTTCTATCAGTGTACTCCGATGCACAATTTCACTCTATTTAGTCAGTCTTCTGCAAAACTGTCATCTGAAAGTAATATCACCATAAGGCTTATATCCATGTAAATAACAATGTGTTCCTTAATCCAGGTTGAAAAAAATCCTTTTTTGGATACTAGTAACAATTTTGGTGTTTGTAAACTGAAGATCCAATAGGTTACATTCTTTTATCCTCCCCAAAATGTATTAATTATCCCATTTTGTCAAGTTGCAACAGGTTTAGTACTTGTTTCTAAAGTGAATAAGCAATGACGATTCACCAAGGCTCAGACATACTGACCTATGAAGAAGAAATGGGAAGCACCAGTCCAGGGCCCAGACAGCATGTAACTGAATTTACCCATCTCGATACGTATTAAACACATTTTATAAGTAAAGTTAAGAAAAAATAGTTGAACAAAATGGATGCTTCAGATGCGATGGGTAAAATAAGAGGATTGAGAAACCAAGGCTTATTTCAATCTTGACAACAATAATTTCCAAATTGGGGAGAACCCCAAATAAGCCCTGACTAGAAGACCATAAAATGTAACTTTTATTTCTATTAATTAAAACAAAGTATATACACAGGGTGTACAACATTTTGTCCCTAATCTGTCTCAGAAGTCTGCAGTTATTTTATGCAGTATTCCTGCTAATTTATAATTATAAAGTGTGTAGCACCCAGGATGCTAATATATATTGGTAGAATAGGACATAGTGGCATCTTCAGGGGATGGGACGTGTTGGAGGGACGCTGGTGCTAAAATTTGTTGTCCTATTCTGCCAATATGTATTAGCATCCCGGGTGCTATACACTTTCTAACTATAAATAAGCAGGAATATTGCATAAAAAAACTGCAGACTTCTGAGACAGATAAGGGAAAAATGTTTTATACCCTGTGTATATACTATATTTTAATTAATAGAAATAAGTCAAATTTTATGGTCTTCTAGTGAGGGTTTATTTGGGGTTCTCCCCAATTTGGAAATTATATATACACTGCTCAAAAAAATAAAGGGAACACTCAAATAACACATCCTAGATCTGAATGAATAAAATATTCTCATTGAATACTTTGTTCTGAACAAAGTTGAATGTGCTGACAACAAAATCACACAAAAATCAACAATGGAAATCAAATTTATTAAAAAATGGAGGCCTGGATTTGGAGTCACACACAAAATTAAAGTGGAATACAATGTCCTTAAAACAAGTCAAAATGATGCTCAGTAGTGTGTGTGGCCTCCATGTGCCTGTATGACCTCCCTGTTCCTGTGTGACCTCCCTACAACACCTGGGCATGCTCCTGATCAGGTGGTGGATGGTCACCTGTGGTATCTCCTCCCAGACCTGTACTAAAGCATCCGCCAACTCCTGGACAGTCTGCAGTGCAACGTGACGTTGGTGAATGGAGCGAGACATGATGTCCCAGATGTCCCAGATGTGCTCAATCGGATTCAGGTCTGGAGTACGTGCGGGCCAGTCCATAACTTCAATGCCTTCATCTTGCAGGAACTGCTGACACACTCCAGCCACATGAGGTCTGGCATTGTCCTGCATTAGGAGGAATCCAGGACCAACCGCACCAGCATATGGTATCACAAGGGGTCTGAGGATCTCATCTCGGTACCTAATGGCAGTCAGGCTACCTCTGCAAGCCACCCCACACCATTACTGACCCACTGCCAAATCGGTCATGCTGAAGGATGTTGCAGGCAGCAGATAGCTCTCCACGGCATCTCCAGACTCTGTCACGTCTGTCTGTCATATGTGCTCAGTGTGAACCTGCTTTCATTTGTGAAGAGCACAGGGCTCCAGTGGCGAATTTGCCAATCCTGGTGTTCTGTGGCAAATGTCAAGCATCCTACATGGTGTTGGGCTGTGAGCACAACCCCCATCTGTGGATGTCGGACACTCAGACCATCCTCATGGAGTCGGTTTCTAACAGTTTGTGCAGACACATGCACATTTGTGGCCTGCTGGAGGTCAATTTGCAGGGCTCTGGCAGTGCTCCTCCTCTTCCTCCTTGCACAAAGGCGGAGGTAGCAGTCCTGCTGCTGGGTTATTGCCCTCCTACAGCCCCTCCATGTCTCCTGGTGTACTGGCCTGTCTCCTGGTAGCGCCTCCAGCCTCTGGATACTACACTGACAGACACAGCAAACCTTCTTGCCACATCTCGCATTGATGTGCCATCCTGGATGAGCTGCATTACCTGAGCCACTTGTGTGGGTTGTAGAGTCATGCTACCATGAGAAAGCACAACCAACATTCAAAAGTGACCAAAACATCAGCCAGAAAGCATTGGTAGTGAGATGTGGTCTTTGGTCCCCACCTGCAGAACCACTCCTTTATTGAGTGTGTCTTGTTGTGGTTTTATGGCTGCTGGTCTTTTTCCCCTGGTGCTGGGTTTGTCTAAGGTCAGGTGATTGTTTCACCCTTTATTTCCCAGCACCTGCCTCCCAGTCCTTGCTGGACAACAGCTTTCTGTGTTTCATATTGTGCAGTTCTGGGATATCTAGTTCTGCCAGCTTTGTTCTTTTTGGTTTTTCTTTAATTTCTGCAGCTTCCTCTATTTTCCTACTAGATTACCTATTTTTTGTTCCCAGCCCTTTGATCTTGCAGGGATACCCTTCACCCTACCTTTAGTTTTTCGTTTGAGTTTAGGCTAGGAAATGTCAGTTGGTCTATTCACAAGGAATAGGTTTGCCCACTCCATCGTAGGGCTTCAACCTAGTCCTAGTACACGGTCAGCTTCTCCCCCTTCTTCCCTAGTCCTGAGTTGCAGATCCATAACAGTTTGTCCAGCCCCACATATAAAAAAAAATCCTCTCCCGGGTTCCTTCAATACAAACAGCGTCCAAGAACTTGCTCAACGCATGCAAGAGTTAACTTTGGAAGTAGCCAGCCTGCAAAAGCACGTGAGTTTTTTTCTGGTAAACAGCAGGAATTTTTTACATTTAAAAATGCATGTTTACTATATTCTTAGCTTAGACCTGGATCCTCAGGGAGTGAATTACAGCGTGTGGGGATTATTATGTCTTTATTGCAAAGTGAACCCTAAATCTGGGCATTTTCATTACGTCCTGATGATACTTGTTTGACATCAGTAGAAGCATTTTTTACTGCTATGGGGTTTTTATATGATGATCCTGATCGGGTCATATCAGTTGAGGCAGAGCCCAGACAGCTTAAACAGAGTTCTGGTAATACTGAGATGTATTGCACCTTGTTCAGATGATGGTCTGCAGAGGTCAGGTGGAATGACCCAGCACTCAAGAGTCAGTTTTTGGCAGGTTTGAGTAAAAGGGTTAAAGATTTGCTCATTTCATATCCTGCACCTGCTACTTGAGGGAGAGGAGGTTTTCTGAGGGGTTATGCTTGTATTGTGGGAAGGCTGACCATTTTATTAAGCAATGCGAGGTTCGTATAAGGAAGGAAAAAAAGGGGTCAGTAGGAGCAACACTCCCGTTCGTGTTGCGTCTTTATGGTCCGCAGGAGATTTTTTTTCTGGTAATACCACCTATCGTCGTCATACCATTGATTTTCATGTAATGGTGGATTGTGGTTCTACACTTAATTTGATTGATCAACAATTTCTAGACAAATATAAGTTTGATTCTGAACCATTTTCATCGCCTTTTCCTGTTGTGGTGATTGATAACACTCCCCTGGAGCATGGGAGCGTTTCTCGAAAGGTCACCGGGTTCCCACGTATCGTGAATATGGAACATCAGGAGTGTATAGACTTGTTTGTACTTGCTAAATTGCCTTTTCCAGTCATCCTGGGTTTATCCTGGTTAAAGATGCACAATCCTTTGCTGGACTGGTTGTCTAGTACTATAAGGTCCTGGGGTCAGGAGTGTTATGGTAAATGTTGTAATGTTCACATTGCTGCTGTTGTGAAGAGGGAGCTACCTGAGGCCAGTCAGGATTTCTGGAACGTATTTTCGGAAGTTGTGTCACAAGCTCTACCACCCCATAGAGATTACGATTGTGCTATTGAGTTCGTCCCAGGTGCTAAACTCCCTAAGAGTCATTTATTTAATCTGACAATTCCCAAGAGGGAGGCCTTAAAGGAATACCTACAGACTAGTTTAGCTGCAGGTCATATAAGACTCTCGAAGTCCCCTGTGGCTGTAGGATTTTTTTGTCAAAAAGAAGCATGGGGGCCTTAGGCCGTATCTGGATTTTCTAGAGATTAATAAGATCACTGCGCAATCCTTACCCATTGCCGCTAATTCCGGATTTGTTTAACCAACTAACCGGAGCTAAGTGGTTCTCTAAGATTGACCTTCGTGGGGAATATAATTTGCTGCGGGTGAAGGTTCAGGCAGTACTGGAGTGGTCTAGGCCTGAATGTTTAAAGTCGGTTCAAAGATTTTTAGGGTTTGCTAATTATAAAATCATAAAGAATTTTTCTGTTATTGCTAAACCTATAACTGATCTCACCAAGTAGGGTTCTAATACTGTCGAATGGTCCACTGAGGCTGTTAAGGCATTTGAGCATCTCAAGGAGAGGTTTAGCTCTGCTCCTGTTTTGATCAAGACAGATGAGACCAAGCGATTTCTGGTAGAGGTGGATGCCTCATCAGTAGGGGTGGTGGCAGTTCTGTCCCATGAGAGAGAGGATGAGGTGCATCCCTGTGCTTTCTTTTCTAAAAAAATTTCGGAGACTGAGCTCATCTATGATGTTGGGAACCGAGAGTCGAGCAGTTTTTGAGATGTTTTGTAGCAGACAATCAGGAGATGTGGTCGGAATATCTACCACTAGCTGAGTTTGCTCTTAATAATCATACGACTTCCTTGGCTGGGTGTTCTCCCTTTTTTTTGCTGTACAGGGAGGCAGCCTTCTTTCGGCCCATTTTTAAAAATTGGACGGCTGTGCCTCAGGAGGAGACTTTTTCAGGAAATTTGGAAAGGGTTTGGACCAGTGTACACCATAATCTGAAAGAGGCGATTAGGAGGTCAAAGAAATATTTTGACAAGAAAAGAAAGGAGGCGTTGTTTGCAGTTGGGGACATGGTCTGGTTGTCCTCTAGGAATCTGCATTTGAAGATCCCTTCTAATCCCGTCCTGAATTGCAGATCCGTAGCAGTGTCTTGATAATTGCCAATAATTTCCATCTTTTGTCTATTCCATTTGCACAACAGCATGTGAAATTTATTGTCAATCAGTGTTGCTTCCTAAGTGGACAGTTTGATTTAATAGAAGTTTGATCTACTTGGAGTTATATTCAGTTGTTTAAGTGTTCCCTTTATTTTTTTGAGCAGTGTATATATTCCTCCAAAGACCATCTTAGTTCCTGTGTAGGAATATTTTTGTTATATTAATGTTGACAACATGCTTAAAAACTTTTTGGACTGTAATAAAATCTTCCTGTATCTCGATAAGTTCCTTAGGGGCTCTACTTTCCAAAATGGTGTCACTTGTGGGTGGTTTCTACTGTTTAGGCACATCAAGGGCTCTCCAAACGTGACATGTCGTCCGATCTCAATTCCAGACAATTTTGCATTGAAAAGTCAAATGGCGCTACTTCCCTTCCGAGCTCTGCCATGCGCCCAAACAATGGTTTACCTGCATAGATGGGGTATTATCGTACTGAGGACAAATTGTACAACAACTTTTGGGGTCCAATTTCTTCTGTTACCCTTGGTAAACAAATTGGATCTGAAGTAAATTTTTTGTGAAAAAAAGTTAAATGTTCATTTTTTAAAACATTCAGAAAATTCCTGTGAAGCACCTGAAAGGTTAATAAACTTCTTGAATGTGGTTTTGAGCACATTCAGGGGTGCAGTTTTTAGAATAGTGTCACTTTTGGGTATTTTCTATCATATAGACCCCTCAAAGTGACTTCAAATGTGATGTGGTCCCTAAAAAAAAAATGGTGTTGTATAAATGAGAAATTGCTGGTCAACTTTTAACCCTTATAACTTCCTAAAAAAAAATTTTGGTTCCAAAATTGTGCTAATGTAAAGTAGACATGTGGAAAATGTTATTTTTTAACTATTTTGTGCGATATAACTCTCTGATTTAAGGGCATAAAAATTTAATTTTGAAAATTGCAAAATTTACAAAATTTCCACCAAATTTCCATTTTTTTCACAAATCAGTGCAAGTTATATCAAGGAAATTTTACCACTACCGTGAAGTACAATATGCCATGAAAAAACGATCTCAGAATAGCCAAGATCCATTGAAGCGTTCCAGAGTTATAACCTCATAAAGGGACAGTGGTCAGAGTTGTAAAAATTGGCCTGGTCATTAACATGCAAACCACCCTTGAGGGTTAAAGGGTTAAACTCCCCTTCTACCCTATACCACAACTGCATACCACCAACGTTAATGACATTAACCCCTCCACATTTTTATATCACCAGGGTAATTGTAATATTAATATTTTTTCCTATTTTCTTTTATCCAAACCTGGGATCATTTAATAGTCAGGTGCGCCTTGTAGTCCAAAAAGCATGATAACATTTTGGGATTCACAATTAATGTATTGGTTGATGTAAGATCGGTAAATGTCATGAGTAGTGCATAGGAAAGAATTTTTACATGTTTTTCAATGTTTGGCCCCGTATTTGAAAAACCCCTTATGATGAAGCCAAGTTAGTACGATGGGGCCTATAAAAACTCGGCAAAAGAATGTTTCCCAAAGAAGTGGCTTTTTTGGACGCAGTATTACAACCTGACTGTAAGACTGGAGACAAAATATTATCTTCAAATAATACAAGAGATAACAGATAGCTTTCTAGTGTCTCTTATTTGTTCACCTTCTTTGGATATTTATATTGTGGGTATACTGTGGTGGTCAGCAGTAGGCATATGAGGTTGGATGTCCTATTCAGGCACATCTGTTTTATATACATGTAGCCTATTGGCATTTTTAATGTGTTTTTAATATTCATGTCTTGATTTGTCCCTTTCTTTTGTAATAAAGTATATATTATATGGTCGATCCCATTGTATTGCATACTTCTTTTTTCTCTTGTTTACTTTTAAATAATGGCAGAGCAGGATAAGGGTCACATTGTTCAGACACCTACCCAAAGGAAGCTATATAGCTGAAATGCTGTAGTTTCTCTGTACAAACAGTGGCATTTCATCTATATAACTTTCCCTGGGCAGATGTCTGAACAGTGGAGCCCGTTTCCTGCTTTATTGACTTTAGGATAAAGCATTTCTATGGGCCCCTGGGTGCTTTTGTTCCTGATTGGCACTTGCTGATATACAAGTGTTGATATTCATTATATTTCATTGTTAGCATGTACATATATCTTTTTTTTAGATGGCATACTAGGAGTGGATTTGGTTGCCTACTCTTTGCCTTACTTTCCAAACATTTACTGTATGTATATTTATTATTACCACTCTACCATTTCTTTTTACTTTCTTGTGATGTTCCAATATTATTGCATGTGTATTGTTCATCTCTTTTTATGTATTAATAACATTAATTCTCGTATTGGTATAATAATGCACATAAACCTTTACACATATGGATTGTGGCCATAGGTGTTTAATGATGCTGTCACTGCCACTAGAGATGAGCGACTTTCCCTTTTTTAGGGTCGAGTC